>JARACY010000726.1:0-78881 GCA_029255725.1 Scrobipalpa atriplicella | reverse complement strand
ATATAATAGGGATTTAGGATAGGTATTATTATGTTCTATTAGGTGGGGGTAGGTTTGGACTCTAGGTTTATGCGGTATGTATAGATAGGTATTAGGTTTAGGAGTTAGGGCAATGGGGTAGATTTGGGTTTAGATTGTGTTTAGGTAGGCAGGGCTAACCTTAATTCCTGTCCTTCCATATCCTTACTATGCAGTGATGTTTCATCCTACACTTACATGCTCAGCAGTGGATCCTATAATTTATTTTGAACATTTGAAATGCATTCTATGTTTTATGACAATATGTGTCATACATATTACAATTACAATTTGCTTATTCCAGCAGTGGATAATATGGTATTATTACCTATCAAATTTATCTGGGTTTTTAAACCTTTGACAGAAATGTCTGCCAGAAGTCTTAAGTGACTACTGAACTGATTTTATATTCACTTCAATTGTGAAATACCTATGTCCTATGGACAATATTGCCTATACAAAATATGTATGTATGTTCTAAACTTTAGAACATTACTTTGGAAATAATATTCATCTTCACCGATGATGATATCTACCTACTATGTAGGTTTTATACCATTTTAATTAATGGAATTCCTGCCAATGTGTGGGATTTATACTTACAAACTATGGGCCTAATGTCCAACTAATGGAAGTAATCACCGAGTCATCTGTTTGTGCTAATCATATGATAGTACCTACCTACTTATGTGGTGTGTGGGATTGATGCATCATCTGCTTTTCCCATCTCATCCTAAACTACCCTGGAACGGGTCTGGAGTTATTACTCTTATTCACTTGTGTGAATTTTATATACTACAAAGGCTGATTTTATGATCAGTTGGTCATGATAGACCATATTACTACCTGAATACTTGACTGGACTTATGTCTATTTGAGCGGCATGGAATCAACCATTGATCCATCACAACCTATCATATTCTACATCTAGCATTCGTTATGTCTGTATTGGCATGACTTTCTGAGAAGTTTATAAAGTTCAATGAGGGTCCTACAAATAATCATTCCGCGAGCCAGATTGTAGACACGTAAATTAGAGTGGTAGGCTAATGCAGTAAGGATTATTTGTAGGACCCTCATTGAACTTTATAAACTTCTCAGAAAGTCATGCCAATACAGACATAACGAATGCTAGATGTAGAATATGATAGGTTGTGATGGATCAATGGTTGATTCCATGCCGCTCAAATAGACATAAGTCCAGTCAAGTATTCAGGTAGTAATATGGTCTATCATGACCAACTGATCATAAAATCAGCCTTTGTAGTATATAAAATTCACACAAGTGAATAAGAGTAATAACTCCAGACCCGTTCCAGGGTAGTTTAGGATGAGATGGGAAAAGCAGATGATGCATCAATCCCACACACCACATAAGTAGGTAGGTACTATCATATGATTAGCACAAACAGATGACTCGGTGATTACTTCCATTAGTTGGACATTAGGCCCATAGTTTGTAAGTATAAATCCCACACATTGGCAGGAATTCCATTAATTAAAATGGTATAAAACCTACATAGTAGGTAGATATCATCATCGGTGAAGATGAATATTATTTCCAAAGTAATGTTCTAAAGTTTAGAACATACATACATATTTTGTATAGGCAATATTGTCCATAGGACATAGGTATTTCACAATTGAAGTGAATATAAAATCAGTTCAGTAGTCACTTAAGACTTCTGGCAGACATTTCTGTCAAAGGTTTAAAAACCCAGATAAATTTGATAGGTAATAATACCATATTATCCACTGCTGGAATAAGCAAATTGTAATTGTAATATGTATGACACATATTGTCATAAAACATAGAATGCATTTCAAATGTTCAAAATAAATTATAGGATCCACTGCTGAGCATGTAAGTGTAGGATGAAACATCACTGCATAGTAAGGATATGGAAGGACAGGAATTAAGGTTAGCCCTGCCTACCTAAACACAATCTAAACCCAAATCTACCCCATTGCCCTAACTCCTAAACCTAATACCTATCTATACATACCGCATAAACCTAGAGTCCAAACCTACCCCCACCTAATAGAACATAATAATACCTATCCTAAATCCCTATTATATACCTAATACATAGAAACAATAAAACTTTGTAACCGCATGATAAACCGACCTGCCTACAATTATACTCACATGTAACCTATCATCAGTACCTAAAGTACTTTATAAATTGAATATTATTAAATTAGAAGGAGTTAAGAGTTTATAAAATGGAAATAAGGTATAAATTAGTATGACAAAATAAGTAAATGATTTAAAACCGGCTTTGAGAATATAAAATATTATTTTTATCAGGGAGAACCCCTGTAATATAAAGATCAGAATGATAAAGATGGATTAAATCTAAATAGGTAAATGAATTCAGAACAACCTTAAAATGAAATTAAAAAAATATGAAATATCTTTAAAAAGATATTTCCAAACAAAGAGGTTTCTGGAATGTGGCCACATTGCAGTTGGAAACATAAAACAAGGTAGGTATGAAGGATAAAATGAGTAGGTATAAACAAGTAAAACACATTGTAGGTAATTTATTGAAATAAAACAATGTATGCACCCATACCATAGAATGCATACAGAATACCTGTATTTTAGGATTACTCATCCTTTAGGATCCTGCTGCTCCATCCACTTGCAACACCCACTCCATAATGTAGAAGAACAGTTGACTCGCTCAGCAAGAACAGCAAGTAGTCGGTACGTCGGTAGATATCCAGTGCCTGCAGTCCACAAGAAGAACAGCTGACAGCTTCCACATCCATAGTTCAGGATCTCCCGGCAGCATACTCTCCTTCCAGGGACATCACATCCAGCACAGCACTGATAGTTCTTCCACACACTATCACTTTTCACCACTTTTAGTTGTTATCACTTTCACTGATAAAAGTAAACTGAGTTTTCCCGTAGGTAAAACTAGACTGAGTTTCTTCCAAAGTCAAATTAAAACTGAGTTTCCGCAGCTTCGTCACAGCCGCTTTTATATGGTCCCGGCCTGTTTCCAGACCTCCCGAAAGACTAGACTTTCCAGTCCAGATTCTTCCCGAATATTCGAAAGTCCCACCGACCTTTCCAATTCATTCTGCTACTCTCCTCCAGATGTCTCCACATATCCATCCAGATTTTGTGTTGCCATCACCCGTCTTCATAAGTTTTACACACAATTCACATCCACCATATTTTATTGTTATTATGTGACTAATAAATGCTAATCACATAATACACATGTTTGATAAACTAAATCACATAATAAATCCACCCACTCACTTCACAAAACATCTTCTTCATTATTTTTCCACTTTGATACAGCACCATCAATTTGCTCAGACCAAGTATCTTAGGTACAGTCTGGCAACTCACCACCACTTGACACATGCACACATACATAAAAGTAAAACGTTCCGCTGCTCAACATCAGATGGCGTTGCAACAACCATTATCGGACTCGAGCCAGCTGGATCTTTCCAGAACTAACCCAGTACCAACCCAGTGGTTGCAAACCCATCCAAATGTATGGATCGTATAATAAACAACACCGAAATAAATCCAGAAATGAATTGTATTTCGCACATTATTTAATATTTGATAGCTTTGTTAAGTATAATACCTATATGTACACAATAATCCAATTGGATACACGTACATATCAATGTATTTCAATGAATAAATGCAATTGTCTTCAAAGTATCCAATCAATAAAACCTTCAGTAAATATCGATTGGTTAAGATAAATAAAGGTAGAATCGACCCACCAACAGGCCTATCGATTTAATAAATAGATTACCCAGATTATTTCTCAGTGTTGCTCCATAGTAGCACTTTGCAACACCAAACCACATAATCACAGCATTCTAAAATGAAAGGTAAACATGTTGGATTATGAAGTAATTAAACAATTAATGATCATATGATTTCATACAAAATACATAGTTGAACATAAATCGACCATAGGTTGACAACTCCTGCTTTTCTAGAATTTTTAAACTGTTATCCTGGTATCATACTGCTGTCTCACTCACTCATTCAAGTATTACTCCGCCATCTAGTATCGAGTAGAAGCACTGCACTTACACTTCCTGTCATTTAATATTCGTTTATGGATTAAGTTTTAGCAATCCAATATCTGAATTGATCTAATAATATTTAGATATTATTTCTAAGACTAATATTTAAACATAAAATATCATGTATTAGTCACATTTAAAATCCAAAAGTCAACCGAACATCCATAGGCTCGTAGTTGTTACCATAGTAACTAACAGATGGCGGTAGTATGCAGTTTTGTTAAAAGAGATAGATCGATTTGTTATAAAATTAAGTTAGAATTGAGACATGAAGCTATAAAATCATTTAGAAAATATTAGAAAAATGTAATAGGATTATAAAAAGAGTTAGTAATTGATCAAAACTATGCTTTAGTGCCATTTTAGACAGTATCTTGTATAAAAGTGTTAAATGTCTGAAAATAAGGTTTAGGGTAGGATTAATAGTTAGGATATATTTGGAATTCTTAGAAGGAATAGGAAAGGAGTTATTTAATCGATTATAACTTGGTTTTATTTAGATTTTAAGAAGGAAAGAAAGGTTTTTGTAATAATTCTCCTATCGCTTCAATAGATGGCGTTACTTATATTTTACAACATATATTCGGATTAGGTAGCCGACCCTAGATCCGTTACAATCGCCCCCTATTTTTATGAGAACAAATCGTGTTTTAGATCGAATGGAATAAAATTTTACTAATATTTTTATGTCAAATAAGATTCTAGACAAATCTCGCCCCCAAAATTTTATTAAATTCGGTCAAAACCGATTTTTCGAATAAAAATACACTATTAAAACTAAAACGAACAAACACCCCATAATAAATTTAGAAGTGATAAAATATGAAAACTGTCGCCCCGCCCCCACAATAAGTAAATTCTAATTCTTAAAGAACAAGGAATATTTAGTTTTCCAATGCATAACAAACTAACAAACCCCTCGCCCCCATGATAAATAAGTATCTGAAAGATCAAAGATCATTTAGTATGTAAGAAATTAAAGTTGTCGCCCCCATGATGAATGAATTTAATTATCTTGATGATAATAAATATCTTCTAAAAATCCCCAAACTTAAGAACATGACCCGCCCCATAATTTACAAGTTTATAAAACCCTGATTTACAACTGCTTTAAAGATGTTTTGTAAATGTCCGAATTACTTTTTCAAAATTTATTGCAAATCATGGAATATGCTAGGCATTGCCGATAGACTGTCCATGAAAAACACCTATCAACTGGAACTATTGAAACTATTAACATCCTGAAGTGAATGATTCTCAATCTCTACGCAATCAAGAAACACACATAGGAATTTGAGTTAAACTTTAATTTTGATTAATAATTTTATTATATTGCTAAAATTCATCCAAGTGATCCGAGAGACCAGCCCGTTCTCACAAAAGCATCAAATAGGTTAAAAATGTATCTGTTTAACATTTAGCTAAAGCTAAACAACACGAATATTTAATTGAACAAGTATATAGAACTTAAATCAAGCATTTAAGTCAAATCTAGTGAAGTTTGTTGTGTGTTGTGGAGAGCGAATGAGTAAACAACAAACTCTCGGCCAAAGAGAAGCTGGAAACCCACTGCTTTCCTCCTGTGACGTCTGTAAGTTTACTTTGAACTTCAAGGATAGTCACCAAGAAGCCGTGAATTTTTGCTTGCAGAGCCAACCTGTAATAAGTTTTCAGCGGCAGCTGGGCTTGATGCTGTGCCAACAAACCGACCCTCCGCCAAGAAACTTACCCAAGTAACTCAGGGTAATGAAATGATTTGACTTAAACAATCTCAATAGAAGAAGTCCATTGAGATTAAGACATTCAAATGTAAATTTAGTTAATATTATCTCTATAATATAATAATAAACGTCCCTACTTTACCTATCCACCTCCATAACAAGATAGGGTAGTTATAGTATTACTGACTCTACCAGTTCGTATCAAATCAGTGCCATTTGTTGTGTGTAATCAATTGATTTAGTCTGTATCGGTACTGTGGAGAATTGATGCTTGCTGAAATACCTCGGAATAACAATATGACAAAAATTCATAACTAGCCATTGTGGTTAACTAGTTATCTCTTCGCCAGATTGCTACAGAAGTAAATTCAGAGTGTAATGAGGTGATTTGATCTCGAACTATGCTCAACATAAAAGTTGAGACTAAGCAAATTACAAATAAAGTTATGTAAAACTCCAAAGTATTATTTACCCATCAAGTATGGATGGAGTAAAAACTTTGTGATTATTATTTACTTTATTAAACTGCCGAACACATGAAAACAAGCCAAATCCCCAAACCACCCTGAAGGAATTATAACAAGTTAACACAGAATGTTTAGAACTAACTGAAGTTAGATCTCAAATTCCCTATGTATTCTAACTCTCTATGCCAATTTACTCGAAACTTTACCCCAATATGCTTGAAAAGGTATTACGCCAATATGTTGGAAATAATTTTACACCAAAATGCTTAAAGAATTTTTACGCCAATATGCTTTAAGAGCCTTTACGCAAATATGCAAAACATGTAATAAATTTTATTTATCTGCAATTACGCCAATTGCTTTCCCTACACATAAACATTACGCCAACTCTGATACTCCAGTGATTCTACGCCAAATGCATAACTATGTACGCTAAAATGAGAGCATAATATGCCTTTGATTACGCTATGTGCTTGCCCTATAAAATTGTTACGCCAAAAGCCATTTGAAATTGCTACTCAAAAATCTGCAAACCTAAAATAACTGTAACGCATTATGCATATTTAGAAACTTACACCAAATGCAAAATTTATTATTTGAAATAAGTAAACCAATGCCAATGAGCAATTTCACAAGAAAGTTTATAACTTCATAAACAATCCATCGACATGCCTTCTTAATTAATTTTCAAATACTACTATATCTATTTATGTGACCGGACCTTTACAAATCCTATACCTACCTAATAAGCTACCTACCTACTATATTTACTTTAGGTACTTAGTATTTGTAAACATTTATTGATACTAACTTGAAGTAAAATGAAATCTAAAAATGTAACAAAGATAAGTAGTTATTATTAATTGTAACTGAAAGGTAATTTTGAATTAATTAAATAAAATGGTAATTTTGCAACCTCAAACCCAATGAGAGTATCTAGAATTAATTTAGGTACTAAATAAAGAATACCTACTAATCAAAATTTAATATTTTAAACACTAGTACAAAGAAAGATAATTTTGATCTAATGAAATCTATAAAATGTTAATTTACTAAATTAAGCTCAATTATCTTGGAAGCAACCTAAAGGAAAGAGACTAAATAAATTTAAAATATGGTGTTCAAATTGTATTATTGCTGTTATCTATAACCTCATAAGAAACATCATAACATTTATACAATAACGTTGAAATTCCCAAAATAATAAAATAAAATCCGTTCCGATGATTCAAAATCTGATCCCGATGAAATGAAATAATGACATAAAACCATAAACAGAGACCGTTCACAATCAAAACAATAATAGACTTGCATAAAATAAAACCACTCAAAATAAAAATAAGAAAATTTTCAGTCCATATCGAAACAAAATAAAATAATTTAAATCTTCAAATAATTTTTCAAATAATACAGTGTTGCCAATCAAACCGCTTATAAATATAGTATACATTGTTGCCTTTCCAGTGAAAATGTGAAAACACAAATCGCTACGAATAAAATTTTTAGTCCGTCCTATCTCAACTCAAAGAAGAAAAACAAAATTTAGAATAGTTTAATACCGCAATACTTAAATCCGTTAAAAGATATCCAAATGGATAATACACAGTGTTGCCATCTCAATTTACAACTCGTTTAGAATAAACATACAGAACAGTGTTGCCATCTCATTTACAACTCGTTTAGAATAAACATAGAGAACAGTGTTGCCATCTCATAGGTAAATATATCAGAACCAATCAAACTGTTCAAAATAAACAGTTCAATCCATACCAAAACAAAACAAATAAATTTTAAAAACCGCCAAATATATGCAGTATCAATAAAGAACAGTGTTGCCAAATAAACCGCTTCAAAAATTCTTTCCAGCCGTCAATATAAAATAAATCCAAAATTATTAAAACGTACATTGTTCCAAAATCCGTTAAACAGTGATGCCGTTTGTACCAAATATTCTCAAAGCCATTTTATTATTCAATGAATATGAAAATAGAAAACAATTAACAATTATTCTGTCCGTCACTTTTGTGAAATATGGTAAATAATCACTCGCCTCACTCTACCTCACTTCCCCGGAGTCAATGCAGCACCCCCTCTTGCTTTCTCATGCCACTCAACTATCATCTCAACACTCACTCCCGTTTCAGGCACAACATCTTTCACACAGTCCATCTATCTCATTCCAGACCATCCTCTCAAAACACATCCACCCACATTCAAACTCTCCATCTTCCTTTTTCTTACAACAGGCAACTATCAGGCTTCCTTTTATACACTCATCCATTCTTATCATTACATACATTCATCATTACATAGCACAATACTTTTGCAACATACAATCTTCTTTCATACAAGACTTTCATAGTCAACACTCATTCTGCTAAGAAAGTACATGGAATGTTCTATATTTTTGTTTTAGAATCAAATTAGGTACTGTGTTATTAATTAGACTATTATCACATACCTAGAACACTTGTACCTAGTGCTTTTTATACCAAAACATGTGAGAAAACTTTGGAACTTTAACCAGTTTGAAAGTTATTGAAACTACATCAAAACTCTAGATAAAGTAACATAATGATTTTGCTTTATCTACAACTACTTACGTGAAAGGTTTTCCTATGGAAACATTGCACTAACACCTTACTATCACTACGTAAACATTTATGTAAACACAAAAATCACACACGAACTTTATCATGTATTTTATCATTTGTTTTCCCTTTGTAACACTAAGGAAACTTAGTGTCAGGCACGTATTGAACACTTGCTTAACCTAGTATACGAAACAAACACTGATATTTACTAGATTCTATCATAAATAACTAAAAAACAATGAAAATAACTTCTCGTAAAATGTTTTCAAAATACTCCCCCGAAGAACTGTCATTTCGTTTTCTATGAACCAATGTAATTAAAACCGAGGTCATAGACAGAGAAAGAGCAATTAAAATCTACTAAGGAACAGTATTTCTATCTCTTTCTATCATCTTAGTACGTGAAATACAAAGAAACAAGACCCAAAAAAGAACTTTGAAAGACCCAATCCGTCAAAGTTACGTTCAAAAGTTAACAAATATTCGCGGTGGGAAATTAAAAAATCAAAATTAGAATACGAAATCTTTGGTAGTTATTTAGGAAATAGAATTTAGTGAATGATTTAAATGGAAAGCAAGTTTTTGGATAGGAAAACATAAAATAAACTAGTAAATAATATTTAAATAATGAAAAATAAATTTCCCTTAGTAAAAGGAACACATATCTAGCGTAGCTTTTGAACGCACCCTCAAAACGTCAAAACTAGTGTTGCCATAATGATCGGACCTTCCCTAATATTGGAGAATTTTCAAAGTATGACGGACAAAGATTGCAAAATAATTCTTTACGAGGAAACTATTAGTAAATAACACAATAATGAATATAAAGCATACTAGTAACCGTGATATCTTAAGAAATTGTAAGTAAATTATATCAGACTATTGTTCGGCTATTAAAAACCTGCAAAGGCTATTGAGAAACGTTAAATATTTAAGATTAAGTATTGGAATCTAACATAAATTAGTTTTTTTTTAAGTAAATAAATACGAATTTACTAAGTTAATGTCGGGAATTTGAACTTTCAAAACTGGCAACTCAATTTTCAAATGTCATTGTATACGATGTCGATATTTGATCGATATTCTATTTTTACACAAAAGTAGACAAAAACTAGTGAATTTTCAACATCTACGCCTACACAATAAACAGGCCCATTTCTTCAGAACGTTTTGTGATCTAAAAACCATATAAATACCTACTAAAACATGACATTCTTCACTCCAAAAGTGAATTCCCGTTTCCCTACAAAATGTATGGTACATTTGATTGTTTTTCAGGTGACACTGTGTTAAAGCAAGAAATTAATAGAAAAGATGACTAGCTCACACACTTTCCACCGCCCCCACGGACTTACACTGCCCCACACCGTCCCAAAAGAGAACCTTGTAGAAACATTCCGCTTTGCAGACCACTCTCCACTTCAACGAGCTGAACTCAGTTCTAATGAACTGGATCCTGGTCACGGCACCAATTGTAAAGGAACGCCCCCCCCCCTCTAACTAATAAATAAATAAAGAAATATTAATATTACTAATGGTTACTAATGATAATGATGTTGGCTCATATGTGATCGTCTATAAATGGTTAGGACCGTACGTTGTGATTATGTATAATGTAACCCAATATTCTTTTAGTGGTAGCGGAATATCTCATAAATATAAGCTCTCTAGGTTCTCAGGACGAGGTGGGACAGTGCGTGGGGAAACTGAACCTCATCCCAGCTCCTACCAGTCGCTGGAAGAGAAATATCTTTGTGCTCGCCAACCATCCACGAATGAGATTTGTTTCAATCACATATTCCCAGACACTAATAGAGCAATAAATAGTCTAAGAGCACGTCATTGACCAAAATCCCATTTAGCGAGCCCCAAAGTAGGAAAATGGAGGCACTCCCGTACCTTCCAAATGGAGAGACACCTCAGTGCCTTCCGGGTTTTAAATGTTTTGTTGGTGGGCAAGCCTCAGCCCAAAGTGACACGCACTTAGGATGTTGAACAGGTCCAGATTGATATAAAATATCAATACAAATTAATGTATAATAGGTACTGATTTCATGGCTCAGTTGACCAGGACATGATGTCATGTCAGGTGTGGTAAGTAATAGTTGGATGTCTATTTTGAGAGACATTGTCTCAGCCAAAGCTTTAGGTATAAATTGACCAGCCATGCTGGAGAGCATCGTATATGAACAGTATGAGTCATGCTTTCTCCATTTATAAATAGTTCAGAAAGTCAGAATATAGTTCAGGAGGCCGAAGCCAGTCCCATATAGTAAAATTACAAATAATCATTCCGCGAGCCAGATTGTAGACACGTAAATTAGAGTGGTAGGCTAATGCAGTAAGGATTATTTGTAGGACCCTCATTGAACTTTATAAACTTCTCAGAAAGTCATGCCAATACAGACATAACGAATGCTAGATGTAGAATATGATAGGTTGTGATGGATCAATGGTTGATTCCATGCCGCTCAAATAGACATAAGTCCAGTCAAGTATTCAGGTAGTAATATGGTCTATCATGACCAACTGATCATAAAATCAGCCTTTGTAGTATATAAAATTCACACAAGTGAATAAGAGTAATAACTCCAGACCCGTTCCAGGGTAGTTTAGGATGAGATGGGAAAAGCAGATGATGCATCAATCCCACACACCACATAAGTAGGTAGGTACTATCATATGATTAGTACAAACAGATGACTCGGTGATTACTTCCATTAGTTGGACATTAGGCCCATAGTTTGTAAGTATAAATCCCACACATTGGCAGGAATTCCATTAATTAAAATGGTATAAAACCTACATAGTAGGTAGATATCATCATCGGTGAAGATGAATATTATTTCCAAAGTAATGTTCTAAAGTTTAGAACATACATACATATTTTGTATAGGCAATATTGTCCATAGGACATAGGTATTTCACAATTGAAGTGAATATAAAATCAGTTCAGTAGTCACTTAAGACTTCTGGCAGACATTTCTGTCAAAGGTTTAAAAACCCAGATAAATTTGATAGGTAATAATACCATATTATCCACTGCTGGAATAAGCAAATTGTAATTGTAATATGTATGACACATATTGTCATAAAACATAGAATGCATTTCAAATGTTCAAAATAAATTATAGGATCCACTGCTGAGCATGTAAGTGTAGGATGAAACATCACTGCATAGTAAGGATATGGAAGGACAGGAATTAAGGTTAGCCCTGCCTACCTAAACACAATCTAAACCCAAATCTACCCCATTGCCCTAACTCCTAAACCTAATACCTATCTATACATACCGCATAAACCTAGAGTCCAAACCTACCCCCACCTAATAGAACATAATAATACCTATCCTAAATCCCTATTATATACCTAATACATAGAAACAATAAAACTTTGTAACCGCATGATAAACCGACCTGCCTACAATTATACTCACATGTAACCTATCATCAGTACCTAAAGTACTTTATAAATTGAATATTATTAAATTAGAAGGAGTTAAGAGTTTATAAAATGGAAATAAGGTATAAATTAGTATGACAAAATAAGTAAATGATTTAAAACCGGCTTTGAGAATATAAAATATTATTTTTATCAGGGAGAACCCCTGTAATATAAAGATCAGAATGATAAAGATGGATTAAATCTAAATAGGTAAATGAATTCAGAACAACCTTAAAATGAAATTAAAAAAATATGAAATATCTTTAAAAAGATATTTCCAAACAAAGAGGTTTCTGGAATGTGGCCACATTGCAGTTGGAAACATAAAACAAGGTAGGTATGAAGGATAAAATGAGTAGGTATAAACAAGTAAAACACATTGTAGGTAATTTATTGAAATAAAACAATGTATGCACCCATACCATAGAATGCATACAGAATACCTGTATTTTAGGATTACTCATCCTTTAGGATCCTGCTGCTCCATCCACTTGCAACACCCACTCCATAATGTAGAAGAACAGTTGACTCGCTCAGCAAGAACAGCAAGTAGTCGGTACGTCGGTAGATATCCAGTGCCTGCAGTCCACAAGAAGAACAGCTGACAGCTTCCACATCCATAGTTCAGGATCTCCCGGCAGCATACTCTCCTTCCAGGGACATCACATCCAGCACAGCACTGATAGTTCTTCCACACACTATCACTTTTCACCACTTTTAGTTGTTATCACTTTCACTGATAAAAGTAAACTGAGTTTTCCCGTAGGTAAAACTAGACTGAGTTTCTTCCAAAGTCAAATTAAAACTGAGTTTCCGCAGCTTCGTCACAGCCGCTTTTATATGGTCCCGGCCTGTTTCCAGACCTCCCGAAAGACTAGACTTTCCAGTCCAGATTCTTCCCGAATATTCGAAAGTCCCACCGACCTTTCCAATTCATTCTGCTACTCTCCTCCAGATGTCTCCACATATCCATCCAGATTTTGTGTTGCCATCACCCGTCTTCATAAGTTTTACACACAATTCACATCCACCATATTTTATTGTTATTATGTGACTAATAAATGCTAATCACATAATACACATGTTTGATAAACTAAATCACATAATAAATCCACCCACTCACTTCACAAAACATCTTCTTCATTATTTTTCCACTTTGATACAGCACCATCAATTTGCTCAGACCAAGTATCTTAGGTACAGTCTGGCAACTCACCACCACTTGACACATGCACACATACATAAAAGTAAAACGTTCCGCTGCTCAACATCAGATGGCGTTGCAACAACCATTATCGGACTCGAGCCAGCTGGATCTTTCCAGAACTAACCCAGTACCAACCCAGTGGTTGCAAACCCATCCAAATGTATGGATCGTATAATAAACAACACCGAAATAAATCCAGAAATGAATTGTATTTCGCACATTATTTAATATTTGATAGCTTTGTTAAGTATAATACCTATATGTACACAATAATCCAATTGGATACACGTACATATCAATGTATTTCAATGAATAAATGCAATTGTCTTCAAAGTATCCAATCAATAAAACCTTCAGTAAATATCGATTGGTTAAGATAAATAAAGGTAGAATCGACCCACCAACAGGCCTATCGATTTAATAAATAGATTACCCAGATTATTTCTCAGTGTTGCTCCATAGTAGCACTTTGCAACACCAAACCACATAATCACAGCATTCTAAAATGAAAGGTAAACATGTTGGATTATGAAGTAATTAAACAATTAATGATCATATGATTTCATACAAAATACATAGTTGAACATAAATCGACCATAGGTTGACAACTCCTGCTTTTCTAGAATTTTTAAACTGTTATCCTGGTATCATACTGCTGTCTCACTCACTCATTCAAGTATTACTCCGCCATCTAGTATCGAGTAGAAGCACTGCACTTACACTTCCTGTCATTTAATATTCGTTTATGGATTAAGTTTTAGCAATCCAATATCTGAATTGATCTAATAATATTTAGATATTATTTCTAAGACTAATATTTAAACATAAAATATCATGTATTAGTCACATTTAAAATCCAAAAGTCAACCGAACATCCATAGGCTCGTAGTTGTTACCATAGTAACTAACAGATGGCGGTAGTATGCAGTTTTGTTAAAAGAGATAGATCGATTTGTTATAAAATTAAGTTAGAATTGAGACATGAAGCTATAAAATCATTTAGAAAATATTAGAAAAATGTAATAGGATTATAAAAAGAGTTAGTAATTGATCAAAACTATGCTTTAGTGCCATTTTAGACAGTATCTTGTATAAAAGTGTTAAATGTCTGAAAATAAGGTTTAGGGTAGGATTAATAGTTAGGATATATTTGGAATTCTTAGAAGGAATAGGAAAGGAGTTATTTAATCGATTATAACTTGGTTTTATTTAGATTTTAAGAAGGAAAGAAAGGTTTTTGTAATAATTCTCCTATCGCTTCAATAGATGGCGTTACTTATATTTTACAACATATATTCGGATTAGGTAGCCGACCCTAGATCCGTTACACCCGGTTTATGAAAATTGTGGCGTACAAAAACCAAACGTGTTTTAAATTAAAGAATTTAATCCCACGTTTCACTATGTTTTGTTATTTTTCTTAAAATGACGGAGAAAAAAAACATTCAATATTTAATCATTATAAAAATTTGACATAATTATTATTGATATAAAATGCAATCCTGCGGTGCGGATACACACCGTGCCACCATGTAGCATATGTATTACAGGCTTTATGAGAATAATAGGCAAGAATATACATATTTTTCCTTAAACTTATTTTTTTTTCCTCATTTATCCCGGTGCCCACAAGAATGCGACTCATACCATTATGTTGCAGTTATTTCAATCTACTTAACTGACCCATTTTGTTAGTGTACGCCATGGGGAAAATTCCCGAAAAAACTTTGTTTGAAAATACGTAAATTTTAGAGTAAGAGTCTTTCAATTTTGTGTTTCTTAGGCTAATGATTAAAAATAAATAGACACGTATATCAGCGTTTTTGAATTTTTCACCCTAAATATGTGATGGAAGTTCTAATAAAAAATGGGCTTCTTGTTACCGCGTGAAAACAAATTATTCTCATGGGAAAACTCTCTTAGCTAAACTACAGCGCAGGGCGAATAGCTAGTTTTATATAAATTGCAAGTTACTAGCTCCGCAATAAGTATAGTGTACATCAAATCTTACTTGTATTATTTTAATTTTATGAAACGCGTCCCATCCCCAATGAGCTTGTTTTTATTTACCTATGCCAAAACTTACGCAGACAGAAAGGGCGCTTGTGATTTAAAGAACACTGATGACCTTTGATTGCGCCAACTATAATTCATTAATTAACAGAATTGCGTGTTTCTGTCGCATTGTCGCATCACTGAGTTGCTCGTCGTGGTTGTGTTGTGTACGTCGTACTGGCCGCTAATCGGGTTTGTGAAACCAGCCAGCGGTATCAGTTAGGCGCTGACCTCGCGGAGATTCGCACACGCCGCGAACAAAATCAAACAGCGCGCAAACACAAACGTTCCAAATTCGAACATAGTATTATTTTATAATCGAATACAAGAATCTGCTAACTCTAAGTTTGTTCCTTTTTTAAATTTAATTTATTATTCGTAAAACAAGTGAGTAAATAAGAAACAAAATACGTCGGCATATTGAGACTGAAACCGTTCGACAATGAAATAAAGTTTTCCTGACTGAAATCTAAGTTTTAGTGAAAATGGCTAGTGCTATAATAATGCTTCAGAGTCTGGGGAAGAAGGTCCGGAACAAGGAACAGTTCAATGAGTGCCGGACGCTGCAGGTCAGCATTCCCACCCCAAGTTCCGTGGATGTCAAATTTGATGACATCACCTTACAAGTTTCCAGAGGCTTTGTGTCCAAAAGTAAGTGTCACCTTTTCTTTTTGTTCTAATATATGTGTCCCTAAGAATATGTAATTAATTATGTAAATAGAATCGTACACATTGTAACTTTCTGTAAATTAAACTTTGACCGATTACCAATTAGGTGTTTGCTAGTTTAATTTAATGTAATATATAAGTTTTTGTAATATGATAATTATCGGAATGTTGCAAAAATTATTATAAAAATTTCAAAAGCATGTTCCACAGACGAACAAATAGGTACATAAGTTCAGGAACTAGTTAAATTGATTAAAAAGTATTTGAATGAGGTTTTAATAAAGTAACTAAGTAACGTACAAAGTGAAGTCATCAGCGAGTTAACATTTGCTGATTAGAATACCTCAGTAATTACTAATTAATAAAATATGCTTACGATTTAATAATTAGTTGCTCATCATCAATTTTAAAGCAGTCTATTAAAAAAATATTCGATGGGTTCCTAAGGCTCGTATTTATAAAGCGATCTCAAGATTGAGAGCAATATTAAGTGCGGATTTGACAGTTCATTTTGTATTGGAATGACATTTCTGATACATACTCAAACTCGCTGTCAGTCTCGAATGCTGTTTATCAATACGGGCCTAAGTATATTTAAGTTATTCTTTTTCTGAGGTAGGTTCTACGTACATCCTATCTATGTAATAAATGCTTATTTTTCTTACTTGCTCAGATAAAATCAGCTGTCTCTTCATGATGTTTATTTTCACTGACCTCTGATGATATACCTACAATGTTATCGGTAATGCCTGGTATAGATTTGAATCAAATAGGTGAAACCACAATCGTTTTTTGCTGACGAAATGGCTAATATTTAAATTTAAAATTTGACTTTTTAATTTGGTTGTGTTCAACAACTATCGAAACCACAAAATATATAATAGTAGGTGCTATAGGTACCAACATAATCAAAATGTGAAATAAATTCATGTGACAAAAACAAGTTCAATATTAAATAAAGTATGACTAGAATTAATTTTTGACATCTTAAAAGGGGAAAACAATTAAGTGTTATTTATTGAAAATCAAGTTCATCTATTAAAATAACTAGAAATGTTTTGCATATTCATGTTCTACATAAATCATACCTACTTGTCTAAAAGCAAAGAGGAAACTGATGTGAAGGTATAATTAATGCAAGCAAGCACGTAGGTATTATTATGTGCCTATTTGTGCACAGCTCGAGTTTGCTAACATTTATATTTTTAGCTTTCCGCCCGCGATTTCATACGCGAGAAAATAAGTTTTCCCGTGGTAATGAAATATTTTGCTGCGGTAAATATCCTATATCTTATTCCCATACTATTTGTGCCAAGTTTTATCCCGATCCGTCCAGTGGTTGAAGCGTGATTGAGTATACCCCGACACAAAAGAGTAGACAGAAATGGGGGTGACACTATCGCCCAGGCAGCTTGATTTATTTTGTATGAAAAATTAGGTGATGCCAGTTGAAATAATTTTAGTTCCGTTTCAAAAGTTTTGTGTCGCAGAGTGACAAACATCCAAACATACAAACTATTGCATTAATAATATTAGTAAGATATATATACCCCTAGGTAGGTAGGTAGGTACTAACCGTGTAATATACTGAGCAAACGAACAAACAAACGTAACTAAACCGCATTCGTATACTTATATGTGTTTACATATCCACTGTGTTGACAATTCCTAGTCAAACGTAATTATATTTAGCGTAAATTTATTTCTATGGGTTTTCTACGGTAATCTTTAACGTTAAATATATTTTTTTGTTTTTTAGTACCTATACGAGTATTTATACACGACTTTTTGGTACTGCAACGTCGCTATGAACATTTTCCGAGTACCTATATTATCATCTTATTTAGAATTATGTATATTTAAAAAATTCCACGTGGAAATAGTTAGTCAACTGGTCAAATACGAACTAAAGTGCAGTGGGTGCTTACCTGCGTACGTTTGTATATTTTTTTATTAAGCATAAAATAAAAAATTATGTTTAAATGCAAGTACCCACTATTACAATAATAATGTAGATGCAGCGTGCAGCACCAATATTTACGATGTGTTTACGTAAAATCACAATAAAAGTTCAAACAAATATGATCCTTATTGGTTTTGTTTTCCTTTTGACTCACTTACATATATATGGAACATGACACACAACAAAGTTGCAAGTGTTATTATTTACCTTAAAAAAATCTTTTAGGATTAAAAAATAAGGACCTACCTGACACTAAGAACCACCGGTCTTTGTTAATTTAATGATTGCAATCAGCTTATTTATAACCCAAAAATTGTTTCCGCGAATTAGGTTGTTGAATACAACCAACAACCACATATTATTCAGATTTAAAAACTGGCTTTAACTTTTTCATTTTATATACAGGGTGTTAATTTAATTGCGTGCCATAGCTTAGGGGGTGTTTCAGAAACGTTAAAGGAGCCCATAAAAAATAAATCCATCTGGCTCTCGCGCTATTACCGAGCCCGCGCGAGTCGCTATCACTAGTCGAAGCGACTCGCGCGTCGCGCGGGATTGATTATAGCGTGAGAGCTAGACGCAGGTCTGGAAATCGTTATAAATACCTAGCGACTTTTGTTTTTTTTACTTTTTGAGTAAGATTTTTTTAAATATTTTTAAAAGGCTCCTTTAACGTTACTGAAACACCCCCTAAGCTATGGCACACAATTAAATTAACACCCTGTATTCATAAATTACACTATCTTAACAGGTTAGCACGTTAGCACCCAATTTTACGCTAAATACCTTGAATAATCGTAAATGTATCATTGTCATACTCTTCTTTTACAGGTAGACTATTATTTTTTATTTGTTTGGTGAGACCTGTAATACTGTAATAGCGAAACGATCAAAAATAAAACAAACATAATCTACAATTTTATTGGCTTGAATTATTTATGATCGAACTTCACGTCAGGTAATTTCGCTTGATCTTTAAATTTTGTTACTAAACATAACGAAAGGAGCTTCATTTGTTTTCCTTGTTCTGGTGGTCATCTCTTACCGGTTCTAAAAATATTGGAAAGTCCATAAAGGATTTGATGTTTCGAGGTCAGAAGTACAGGGCATCATAAATATAAAATGTCTCCATTCTGCAGCAGGAAATCTGTTGTGAACATTATAAATCGATGTTTGCCGGAACGAAAGTCGTCGAGATGAGAAATAAGTATCTGGGGAGCAGATTAAAATAATGTTTTGGCCAGAAACCATGTATCAGAAAGAAAAACGTTGTTTTGACAAAACGCTAATTCACCCATTTGACAGACCGTTTTGTACTGTAATGACATTTCTGATACGTACTCAAACTCGCTGTCAGTCTTGAGAGCTGTTTATAAATACGGACATAGATAATAAATGGACGACTTTCCTCTATCCTACTAATAATACAAGGTGTAAAAAAAGTACTGTGTTCATGTTCTACTAATTATATTATGATACCAAACAAATTTCCCAAAGCACAAAAATCGTGACTCGAATAAAAAATTGGCTTTCTTCATACAAACATGATTATCGTAATTATTCTTATTTTTAAGTTTTTTTTTGCTTTCGGATAGTGTTTTTATTAGTAGAACGTGTGGTTTAAAGGAACATACCTTATACTTTTAAAGATTTTTGTATTTATAAAATGCGAAAGTTTGAATGTTTTGAACGTTTGGATGTTTTGTTACTCAATCACACTTCAACCGCTGGACGGATGAGGATGATATTTGGCACGCATATAGGTGTAATTTTGGAATAGGTAGGACATACTTTTTACGCTTGGGAAAACTTGCGGCTAAAACCGCGGCGGGAGGAAAGCTAATCTTGTATAAAGTTGTATATTTCTTAAATATTTTAATTATTATTATTTTGTTTCTTCTAACATTGAAAAGGAATACTGTAGACTATTCGCATGTCAGTGTGAAAACATGTAGGTATCTAAAAAAACCTGAACTAGCCTGGACAGTAACAAAAACAAAATAAATTATTATTAATACGAAGTTTTTACCATTGACAGAGACTTTTTATTGCAGACGATTAGATTTAGATTGAAGTCTAGTTCTTCGGCTATAAAAAATACTTGATTAACTAGTATAAAAAGCAAAAAGACATAGACCGTACCTACCTAAGTATATTTTGAATTCGAAATACGAAATTCAAAATTTTAATTTTATTCGTAGCAAAAACCAATGAACATTTAAGTCAAATGCAGGTTCTGAAAAATTGGTAAATAATCTTACACAACGTCATCACCTAATCGTACAAGCCGGACAAGAGACGTACATTTTCTCCACATTTTTGAGGGCACTCCGTGGATAGTTTTTATTTATTTATTTATTTAACAGTTTATTGTACACATAAACATACACAAAACAATTACCTACATAAGGAATCAAGACACAACAGAAGATGAAATGTCTTACAGCAGACGTAAATAAGTGTGATTGCATAAAACGTAACGCGGATTAAACGTTTTTCATACAAACGCTCTACACTAATCCCTCCGTCAAATCGCAACCGATTGCGACTATTTTTGGAAAATAAACTCATGACAACGAGATCTAGGTTTTTCATAATTCCGCAACATTCCTATATAAATATTGCGGAGGTCATATCTTTTTATAAGTGTATAGATAGGTAATATTTCTAAAAACGAATTAATTATTATTTTCCAAAAATTGACCTCAATCGGTTGTGATTTAACGGAGGGAAGTGTAGGTTTTGTTTTTAAAACTGTTCATAGAGTGCCCTCTTATGGTAGTCCAACCACCTTTCCCATAATTTTGATAATTTATTATGAAAGGAAATCTTCATTGTGTCCTAACAACTGAAGAGAGTATAAATATATCGTCTCGAACACGTCTCGAATCATCTAATGTTTTGAGTGTTAATTAAGATAATGAAATTCTATTTTTGTCTTATTTTATAACATACGAAACCGGTTTAAGTAGGTACTTATAAAAAACCAAAAACTGCGACTAGGAAATGCGTCAATTATAATTCTAGTTAAAAAACTACTGTTTTAAACAGGAAAATATCGTATTCAAATCCCACCTGATTGAAACTTTTAGACTTTATTTTTTAGTTAGTAAATGACGTATTCTTTCAAAAGTAGAAAATTCATTATTCATAATAATAGAACCTACTACATTATTTCTAAGATTTTCTTATTTACACTAAAAATTTAGTAAAATTTTTCATTAATTTATTTTGAATGTATCAAACAAATTTTCAATTTTTAGATAGCAGTCGCTCTATATAAAAACCAGTACCCTCGTTCGATCCCCTAGATTAGGTAGCCGACCCCGTGAAATACGGGAAAAAGGCTAGGAAAGTGATGTATCAAACAAATTTTAATTTAGCTTTTTATTAAATAAAAACCTCTTTGCTAGTAGAGGTCAGCCCTAGAATGAAAATGAAAATATTTTCGGTTTGGTGATTTCTACTTTAAATACAAAAGTCGATACCTGTTTGTGTTCGATTTTACATTATAGTTTCTACGCATCGCTGTGACGAATTCTTAAACTTGTTTTAAATTGCCTTTTTATAGGCTATATTTATACCTCAGCTCTACCAGTCACTTAGGTAAGGTAGTTCCGGTAAAACAAGTTCCTATCTTTTTTATTTTTTTTTATTTTTAGTGTACGTTGATTCCTTCATTAGGTACATTACGCTGTATCCATACCTACTGCACGCTACATGCATCTGTTGATATTGATAATGTCCTAAACAATAGGAATTTACTGCGTTATTGTACGATAAGTACTGACTGAAGCCCATGATTCATTTCAATTTCAGCTAAAATGAAAATGACGTTTTGCTTTTTTCTATTTTCTTTTAAAAAATAATATGAATAGTCATATTGAGCATTCAACCAAACTACGCCATGGTTCGGCCGCCTTTTCAAATAACCGACTTCAAAAAACAAAAAAGAGGCTGTTCTCAATTCGGCTGTATGTTTTAACTTATCATTTTTGTCCACCCACCCAACTAGTTAGCTTATTACGATATTCACCAGTTTATCACGTATAACACGCGTGTTGATTAGTAGCTTATGACGTTGGTAAAACTAACTGTTTTATATTCAAAGTCAGTAAAAGTTATTTAATTCACACAAATTGGGTACTTGACTGGGTAGCTTAAAAAATTCAAAACGTTTATACTCAAAACTGATGACTAAAAATATTGTGGATTTAATTCATCATTAAAAAAAAATGCACATTTAGATTTTAATAATCGAATTAAAAGTATATAAGTTATTGATTTGATTAGTCAATATTTACTAAAATGTGACGTCATAATTTACTATTTTCATACAAAAAAGCGTTTTTGACATTTCATAAAAAGTTGCTGATTTGACTAGTTGGAAAGTAGCCAATTACAGTTACAGTACTATCGATTCGTGGATGGCACAACTAAAATGATTGTTGTCTCTTTCTGTTCTCTCATGATAGAAAATTACAATGATTATAGACTAATATAAGTTAAGTTGTGATTTTTGCAACTATTAATTGCTACCATTTTAACACTTTTATACTTAGAAATCATTTTGGGTGGTGACAGATTACAACAAATAGAGGTAGGTACTGCAGTGCCTAATAAAATAGGGAACGATGTTGCTAATTCCTTATACAAACAAAATATAACACAACAAGTACTTATGTCTATAAAGAAATTTCTTACAGACTACCACTACTTATTATTTTAGTAATATAAAACTTGAATAGTACTTAGTTGGCGAAATGTTTACGCTTTTTATTAGCCTTGACACAATCATCTTGACTCCAAAACCCGTACGGTGATAGTCTACTGTGCTCAGATTTTATATCCAAGCATCTTATTTATTTTTATCTTTGTCGTAAAAATGTTACGTAAATCAACAATACTTACCTTAATAAAATACTACTTAATAAAATACATACAATACATACATACATATAATCACGCCTTTATCCCTAATGGGGTAGGCAGAGCGTAAACGACCTAAACAAAGGTCGTTCCGCCACTTCTGACAAGTTTTGAGGGTAGTTTAAGATAGATCTGTATATTGCTGTAGTGACAGGTTGTCAGCCCATCGCCTAAATTACAATACCTACACTGAAACCCTCGAACCCCTAAGCTGATTTTTCAGCTGAGGAGATGCAGCTGGCACATTCTATGTTTTTCTATCACTCCCAGTCCAGCATGGAAGTAATAAAATATGTTCACATAAATAATGCATAACGATGTATAATACTATTTCGACTACTTATTTCACAAAATAAAAAAAAACAAAAGTGCATTGGCGGCGTTGTTTTGCTAGTAAACAGAGGAATACAAAGAAAATTTTATCTAATTATTTGTTAAAATTAATCAATTTTGTTGCCATGTCATGATGACTTATGCACGTACGAGTAGCTTATTTTATTATGTACATAAACATTCTAATTTTACATGGAAAATACCCTTAGGAAAAATATGTAAATTAATTTGACTTTTATTGTTTAAATACCTACTTACCAAAAGCACCAAGTCGTCAAAATAAGTTTATTTTATTTTGATGACTTGGTTCTTTTGGTAAGTTAGTTAACAGTTATTTGACATAATGCTGTTCTATATTGTACCTATAAGCCCGATAGTGTAGTCACAGATTAGATTACGGTGTAGTGGATTGGGCACCCACCCAAGATGTCGTGGTTCGAATTCCACCACGTAATACAATGACATGTTTTACGGTTTCCGAATTTCATATTAACGTTTATTGGGCGCTTTTATGGTGAAGGATAACATCGTGAGGAATCTGCACACACCTACGAAGAAATTCAAAGGTTGTGTGTGGATTCGACCAATCCGTACCGGGCCCACGTGGTCGACTAAGGCTCAGTCGCCCTATTCCAGGGAAGTCTCGTACTCCTCGTTGGAGACGTATATGAGCTGATGATGATGTATTGTACCTACATCTTTGATCCAAGCATTAGGCCGCTTTTGCACTTAGTGGATTCAATGTCCAACTTGAGCTTCGAGAAATCTGTATTTTGCACATGGACCCAAATCTTTACATTCAAGTAAATAAAATTTATAGTAAAGTATGTGGTGGAAAGATAATTAAACCTACATAATTATATATGTTTAAAGTCATAGTGATGTGATGTGTGTGTAGTACATAGTGATGTTCAAAAACTTCAGATTTATAGAACTTACCCACGTGATAGAACTCAGTGATAGAACAATAAGAAGAATAATAATTAATTAGAAGTAAGTACTAAGTAACAGGTAAAGATCTAAGAATAAACCTAAGAAACTAACTAAAATAACAGACATAATTATCAATCAGACATAATCGGAATCTAAGAAGCAAAAATAAAATTGACCAACCCCATTTTAGGTTAGCTAAGGTTAAAAAATCATTTATAGGTCAATGTATAAAATACTATAACAAAATACCTGACCATATATTAAATTTGTCAGAAAATCAATTTAAAGATACAATTAAAAATACATTATGTCAGAAAGCCTATTATAAGTTAGATGACTATACTAATGACAAAGAGGTTTGGAGCTCGGATATTTCAGTAAAGCGCAAGAAATTGGCACATATTGCGGACACCAACCCAATTTTAATCAAAACGAAGGTCAAAAGTAGGAGTAGGCAAAAACGAAAGGGGGGCCGCAAAGTGCGAGTTTCTCGTGCTTCTTCATCATTGTGATATATTTTTTATTTCTTTTGTGACATTGATACAATTTTCTTTGTAATAGACTCGCTTGTGACTTTCTAAAAGTGTTCGTAAGAACTTATTTGGAAATAAATTATTTGACTTTGACATTTGACTTTGAATCATATCATATTAAATGATTCGATTATAGTTATTACCTATGAACTCTTTGCTACTTCTAATTTGTCAAACAAAATATGAACAAGTCTATTAAATACTACCTAATAAAAATATGTAGATGCATAAGATTTTATGGATGATGGATGAACTGAACTGACTTATTTTCCGGCTGAAAAAACAATGTAATATAAAACAATAATTTTAGCCATGTACTGACTTCCTGTCAATTTATATAGAGCACCGGTCATTTGTAAATTGTCCACCATTGATGCTCCGCAGACAATATCATCAGTGCCAGATTGGACAATGTACCTGTACCTATAAACAGGTGCGGAACATAAGTTGAAATATCAAAAAATATTTGGATTGTTCATAAAACCCATTTGACTGTATCAGGTCAACGCTGATACTAGGTACTAGGTATTGACAGGCCCAACATATTTTTCGCTTTTCCACCTATATTGTTTTGGGAAAGTTTTTTGAAACAAAATATACCTACTTATTTTTGCACCCTAAACGTATACCTACGGATGTTAAGAAAATTTTCTTATTTTATACAACTTTCAAGGAAACTCAGTGAGATACATATAACGTCGGGGAATAATAAGCTAGTGTTTAATCATGTTATAGATAAAATATAAGATTTATTAGTGACCCGCGGTCGCAAGAAAAATAATCAACAATTATAATATACAAGTTCAATAAAATTGCACTTTGATCAGTTGACCACTTTATCATCCTACAATTCATATTAACGTACATATACGTTCTTAAAAATTCATATTTACGTATACGTTTAAAAAAATTATTAAATAAGTAATATACCGGGTGTAAGGGACAGCGTCCCGCAAACTTATAGGGGTTGCTCAGTCAATGAAACTGAATACCCACCACCAGGATTTTTTTTCAGGAAATGAAAAAAAAATTTTGCTTTTTCATACAAAATGACCACCTTGATCAGACAATTTTTGTATGGAAAAGCAAATTTTTTTTTTCATTTCCTGAAAAAAAATCCTGGTGATAGTTGTTCAGTATCGTTGACTGAGCAACCCCTATCAGTTTGCGGGACGCTGTCCCTTACACCCGGTATTTATTTACAAAGGACTTATTAAGCGTGTTTTCAGTTTGCAACATTTTCGTAATAAAAATATGAAGGCGTTGTTACAAAATAACTAGAGAGCAATGCTTATTTCTCAATGTGAGGCAAATTTGGTATTATTGCAGGTTTCATGTTTGTGTCTACATATATTTATTTGCAAAGAACTCTACTGTACATAAATGAAGGCAAATAAAACATTGAGCAATTAAGATCGCCCTAAAAGGAAAGAAGAACGAACGGCACAAGAAAAATGTAGAGTAGATGTGCTAGTTTTTCAATGGTTTGCTTGCCCTTCAGACCGGAACACAGAAGCGAGAACATAATGCAGTTCGAACAACTTTGTTTATTTCAGGTTTATTCACAGTGTTATATGATTCAAAACTAGTTTGTGTTGTAGGTAATGTTCGATTGGATAATAGAGTTTATTAACGTTCGCGAACAAGATAGCAAGAATACGCGATTTACAATGTTTTGGAAAATATTTTTAATCGGTCTTCGTAGCTTCCAGTAACTTCAACTTGAAGGTTGAGAAGATAAAAGTGTCATTAATTGGGATCATTACATAAACAATGAGTGCCAAATCATATGTGCCAATGACAAAAGTAACAGTTAACTGATATGATAATACGCCAGTATACCTATACATACATACATACATAAATCACGCCTTTGTCCCTATTGGGGTAGGCAGAGCGTCAACGACCTAAACAAAGATCGTTCCGCCACGTCTGACAAGTTTTGAGGGTTGTTATACCTATATAGGTATTATAAATTCTGCTGCGATATTACTACTTTATCTTGGTTGCAAAATCTCTATAAAATACATATTAAACTTCTTTTTTAAATAAAGTCATCGTCACTAACAGGGAAGCCACGTCTTTGCGCGTCTGATTTTGCGGCAACTTTTGCGTCTGTTTTGGCGTCTGTTTCTGCGGCGGCGTCTAAATTGACAGGCCATGACCAATATAGACCAAGAGCATGATGCCGATACACTTGTCTAAAGTTTTGATAATATTAAATAAATGATACCATTTTGAATTAATGATGCCTGTATAGCAAAACAATACCTATTTATTGTTTGTAATCCAGTAGATTACCAATTTAACTTTTTGATGTACATAATTGGAACACATACAAAATGAAGGAGACATTATTTACGAACTATATACTTTTTTATTTCGATTATATTTCGATTGGTAGACGTTTGATAAGTTTTCATTAAGGTTTGCCACACTCCATGCATACGTTTCATCTGTTTTGATGGTCATCATTTATCGCTAGGTTGACTCCTGTACTAAGAAGCCGCGACCAAATGCGCGAATTTATGTAAACATGTCACGTAATGTCAATATATGTCTAATATATGCCATGTCAAAACCATGGACTTATTGCTAGTAACAGGACTGAGCACTAGGTATAAAAAATTGACATTCTAATACAGGTTCATAGGGTGTAGGTAACGCCCTATGAACTTGTATTTAATATTGAATATGGTCTGCCAGAGCTATCATATAAAAAACGAGTCGAGTGAGATAGAACTCGTAAATACGTGATTTCTTTGTCCCTTTGTAATCGTTCATTTCATAAGTAAAAAACATAATTAAAAGCAACTATCATACATAAAAATAAATAAATGCAACTAGGGGAGACTGTTCCGTAACCGTATGGCTAAGGATCAGTAACAAATAAAACAAAATATTGTTTAGTCAACATTTTTGATTATCAATCTTTCTACTATCTCTTTCTTAAACTTTACTCTTTTCTATTTTAGATAACGCCGACTCCCGCTATATATCGCCGCAGATGAGCTTTTAAATAAGCTTGAGCAACTTCAAATCAAAATTCGTTTATTTTTGGACTTGAATGTCAATCACGAAAGCGGACTTGCATGCAATAACACACCGTTAGCAGAATTTGAAATATACCAGAAAAATAAATTTTAATTACCTAATAACGATAATAAGTGCAGTGCATCATACGATATTACCCCAGTATACGGTTTTAAACAAACAAACAAACAAACATTGAATGTGCCAGCCGCATCTCCTCCTGGGTAGGTATATACTTTAAAAAACCAGCTAAGGAATTCGAGAGTTTCAGTATTATTTTTAATTTAGGCGATAACTCAAGTTCAACATTGGTAGCAATTCATGCTTGCAAAATATGTGTGCAAAGCGCGAAAGTCTTCAAATAAAATTTTTTGTTACTGCTGTTTTGCTGACGTCTGATTGGTGGTCCACTGCTAGCAGAATTACGGTAATAAGTGCAGTGCACCATAGGATATTACCCCGGTATACGGTTTTGGAACTTTTGGAACGGTCTCCTTTATTCAAAAGGGACAGAGAGTTCACATCTAGCTATCTCGCACGGCACATTTTCTTGTTGCCGGAGCTCAGTCCTGTTAACATATTGTCCATGTCCGTGCCAGATAACTTTGCGGTTATTTATGGCGCTAGTGTCTTCAGAACATGACACTTTGGAGACTGGAAAAATTAGTTCCATTTTTCTTCACGCGCAAAGTTATTTGGCACGGACTCATGGTCAAAACATGTTAGGGCTGCCAGGTGCAAATATTTTGCAATCTTATCACAGCGTAGTAGTTCAACTGAAATTATATGACGGAAATTTTTAACTATTTATAACATAAAAACTTAAACATTTAAAAATAAGTGACCCACATACAAAAAGCTTTACTATTATATACCTACTATTCACATTAAAAAGCTTGTAGCTGTAAAATTATTCTAATGTAATGTTTTTATCGCGGAACATTGACAGAAATTTCCGTCAATCAGGAGAACTACCCAGTTTTGAAAAAAACAAGGAGGTTTTATTCTGAGTATCACGGTGCAAAAGTCGGATTAAAAATTTATACATTTAATCATTTATTATTGCACTTGTGTGCAATATAACATCCTAATAAAAGTAAACAAAGAACCTGATACAGACAATGGGCCCGATTCGTAACCATCACGACTTAACTAAATCTCAACTAAAATTATTGCCATCCCATACTCTTCCCTCATGATAGAAAGTGACAGGTTTGGACTTATTAGTTAACCACGAATTGCCACCATTGCTCTATAGAGAAAAATCTTACAACAGACGTTTTGAAGCAACCATTCGCGGACTGGCAAACACGAAAAAGCCAATTGCCGAATTCGGGGTTTGGCAGGTATGTAAAACGACCAATCCGCGGAGTGGTACTGATGAAATGCCAGCCCGCGAAGTGAGCAGTTTTTGATTCAACCACACCGCGAAATGGCATAGAAGAAATGCCAGATACCGAACTAAATAAAAAAAACGCTGTCATGGGTCGTCGGGTCAACATGGATCGTGTCGGCGGAGATGAGTTGTCAGTGCGGGGAAGAGTTATCAGTGCGGTGCGGGGTGAGTTGTCAGTGCAGGGTGAGTTGTCAGTGTGGGATGAGTTGTCTGGGCGGGGATGAGTTGTCAGAGCGCGATAAGTTGTCGGTGCGAGATAAATTGTCAGCGCAACATAAGTTGTCTGACACTGACAACTTATCCCCGCACTAACAACTCATCCTACACTGACAACTCGTCCCCCACTGACAACTCATCCCGCACTGACAACTCATCCCTGCACTGACAACTCATCCCACACTGACAACTCATCCCCGCGCTGACAAATTATCCCCTCTCTGACAACTCATCCCCGCACTGACAACCCATCCCGCACAGATAACTCATCCCCGCACTGTCAACTCATCCCGCACAGATAACTCATCCCCGCACTGTCAACTCATTCCCTACTGACAACTCATCCCGCGCTGACAATTTATCCCACACTGACAACTCATCCTCGTTCTGATAACTCATCCCGCACTGATAACTTAACCTCGCACTGACAACTCATCTCCGCAGACATGACCCATGTTGACCCGACGACCCATGACATCGTTTTTTTTAAATGTAGTTCGGGGTCTGGCATTTTGTCAATACCACTCCGCGGATTGGTCGTTTTACATACCTGCCAAACCCCGAATTCGGCAATTGGCTGTTTCGTGTTTGCCAGTCCGCGGAATGATCATCAATGATCGTTTTAGAACGCTCAATGGCCGAAATAAAAGGACATTTCGGGGATTGTGCGCTTTGCATTTGCCAATCCGCGAAATGATCCTTTTTTTCCGGCCAATGAGCGCTTTCGGGGATTGTGCGTAACATATCTACCAACTATTATTAAGTTAGTAAAAAATCGACCGTTTTCCGTGACGAGATAAAAAAAAACTAAAATTATTCAAGTGGCAGCCCTAAAACCGTACTGATTTGGCAGATGTTTGGCAGACGCACGGGCGATTTTTTTGACATTCGCAATTTTCACCGCCGGTCGCCGAAACACGTGGCCTCTCTCCGAAAGACGTGGCCTCTCCCATACATTCCCATACGTTTGTTTTTTTCGCAAGACGCGCCGCCAGTTTTGACGCAAGAAAATTCGCGCATGCGAAAAAGACGTGGCTTCCGCCTAACAGCTAGCCCAAATTATAGCTGACGACATAAACAAAAATATTTTCTTGAAACCACCAACTAAATTAAATAAAATAGCTTTGCAATAACCATTTCGAACCTGATCTGAAATTGGTCGTGTCAGTTTCTTAAATTAAAAGATAGAAAATCAACTGTATTGTGTACTATACAAAATAGCTCTTAAGCCTGTTACACACAGTGCCGTGCGGCTTTATAGTGACATTATTATCCTAAAATGACGTATAGGCATTCTTACTTTAAATTTTACGTAATTTTGGCGTCCAACGTGACTTTAACCGTAAAGTCAGCAGCAATTAGTTTAAAATATTTGTGATTCGGCACCAATTTTGCAATAAACTAAATTAAATACTTGCCTAATTACTTGAAAAGCCCTCTTGCATCAAAACAGTTTCGTCCAAATTCGATATCGTTATCAAATGGCCCACTAGTCGGGTCACACCGTCTATCTGACTCACAAAATTGGGCTATTACCACTAGTATTCCAAGTTATTCAGGTCACTTGACTAAAATTAACTAAATACTTGAACAACGACTACCTACCTATGACATGTCTTAAAAAATAAGACTGTGATGATGTCCGTTCTTAAAAGGGCAAACTAGTCGAACGCTTAACATGCATCTAGGCTATTTATTATTCAGTTTAAATACAAGTTAAACCTTGCCTTCTGCTTTCTGTACCTGGAAAAATGCCGTTATGTAAAATTATCAACCTACTGAAAGTCCATTATTGGACTTAGACCTCCCCACTAATAGGAAGTTATTATCAGTCCTATTAATGGTCATCATGTCACTCAGCAGATGACACTAGAGGGGGTTGGGTTCACTGTTCAATCAGGAAAATTAAAAGCTACAGCGGGTATAATTGGCAATGGTAGATTTATGTACCTAAGAATTATATTGGCAAAGTACACGCGAAGGCCTCAGTCAATTGCTCTACTCGTGTCGTGGAAGGTATCTATTTATGGATATCGTCTATTAAAGAGCTCTTTTCCTTCAATTAGCTTGAAGGATTGCAAAATCATTGTTTATCGTTCAATCAAGTGGGCATTTGATATCGAGTACCTACAGTACATAAACATTCAAATATGGCCTGTATGTAACGAAGTAGTTTTCATGACGCGTACGGTTTAGAAACACGAATTATCATCATCATCTCCCTAGCTACCTAATCAAGGGTCGGCTACCTAATCTAGGGGATTTAACGAACTGGTTTTTACACAGAGCGACTACCATCTGACCTCCGCAACCCAGAAGGGAAACCAGACCCAATCCTAGATTAGGCTTTTGCCGGGCTAGTGGCTAACCCAGTTGTCAGAGTTTTTTTTTTTACAATTACGATAATAAATCCCTGTACTGGACACCTTGTCTTAGGCTCGTATTTATAAATCGATCTTAAGATTGAGAGCAATATTGAGTGCGGATTTGACAGTTAATTTTGTACTGGAATGACATTTCTGATACGAACTCAAACTCGCTGTCACTCTTGAGAGCTGATTATAAATACGGGCCTAAAATTACAGAGACATCTATAGACGATTACCTAGATTAGGTACTACCTAAATAGTATACCTACCTAGAATAGTAGCTATAGGTACTCCGTGAGGTAAACAAATCCCTTGTCTGGTAAGCCGGTTGCCTCTCGCGATCGCGACCTTCAGTGCTGTGCGCAGACGCAGCCATGTTCAAGTTCAAGGGTGTCCGCGCCGCTCTAGATACATAATACTTATTTATACGTCTCTTGCACGGCAGGCTGAACGTCAACACTTTTTTTTACAGCACCTCCCTTATAAGCAGAAAGGTCAGACTGGCGGTTATTCCAGGTCCACATTTAAGTGACATCTTTTTAGCCCTCTTTTTATCTATCGCAAAAAAAAGTCCTCGTGATGAAGAGATTCTTGGCAATGTTAATCCATATTATGTACCTAGCACTTCCTCACTGTCATTACAATACAATTTTGAAAGGGGGTCCCGATCATATCCCTTGCATGCGGACCTGGAATGACCGGTAGAGACCGGTCTTTGCTTGCCATGGCAGGCTGAACGTCAACGCCCTTAAAAAATATACCGTCTTCGCCAGTTTATCTGTTGCCAAGTTTAGTTTAATTCGTAAAAAAAAAACCGTTGGTAATATTAGTAACAGGTACCTAACCTAGGTACATACCTACAGTACCTATTCAACAAAAATAAGACATCTGGTAATTTATTATTTCTATAACAACTTAATTTATGTAGCGATGTACTTGTACGTATACAATAAGCATTAGACTAAGTAAGTAGATAGACTTACTTTTAAAAATTTAAATATCGACAAAAAAAAAATAACCTAAAACAATAGCAGCAGAACTTAAATAGTTTTTTATAAGAAAATTCTGAAATGTACTTATAATTTTGAGCTTCTCTGGCAAAATTAATTTGTAGGTAGTACATATAGGTAATGATAATGAAGGATGTAAAGTTAGATATTCTAACAAACTTCGTACATTGTGAGTGATAAAATATTCTAAGAACACAGTAAGTAATTCATATTCATAACATTTAAAAAAATAATCATTTTGTAATATAGTTGTCTCCAATCCGGAAGAAGATCTTATATTAGCTATTATAGCAAGACAAGTCATAATACGGATATACTCAAAAGTTTGATCATTATTTATCACTAAATCAAGGGTAATTTAAACCAGTTGATCGTCATATTAATTATTAAATCATCAATATTTTACGATCGTAAACAATATGGCGATAACACAAGATATTATATCAAACTAGCTATATCCACCCGCGCTAAATGAGTTTTCCGTGGAAATTGTGGTTTTTCCGCAGTGAAAAGTAGCCTCTATTTTCTATTCCAGGACCTAAATCTGGGCCAAGTTTCATTCCGATCCGCTGAAAAGAACCTCAAAACATTAGTTTAAATATTAGGAGGTTTATTTTTTACTTTTTTATTTATTAGAGAATTAGTAGAATGACTCTACATTAACTATAATAAATAACACCACACCATGTATTGCTATTCTGGCCATATCCCTTGACACAGTCATTTAGATACGATGCGGTCAAAACAGTTACAGACACGTTCATTAAGATATGTAGGTAATATTATTAAGCAAGCTTACCGATAAATAGGATATTACTCAACTTTAACTTTTAATTGAATAGCATTAACCCCATGGTTATTTCACCATTGTCAAGTTAACAAGCCCTTTACAATGGTCTCATTAATAGGTATTTGTGAGAGAACAAGGTTCAAATTGATCATGAATGTAAATGACGTAGGATAAGGAATTGACAACATGATGCGCATCATGGTCGATTAGACCTTCAATTAATTTAACCGCGACTCTTCTTATCTTTTATAAACAATAGTTTAATTTATTTGTGCTAGTTACCCTTGACTTTGATATCTTCACGGACCTTATGGCGTGCGTGGATTTTGAATTCACAGAACCTTGCTCTAGTTAAAATATTGTTAAAAACAATTTATCATGGTCATACAAAATAATGATATAAATAAAAACCAATTCTTCTTCCTGTATTGATAAAGATATAAGTAGGTAGGTAAGTTTTTACGATATAGTTTGTAAGTATTTTTAGGGTGGGTTCATACTGGGAAGGGACGCGACGCGAGACGGCGTGAAGCTGTTTTAAGATGCATCTCGTTCTCGTTGTGTCACCAAGAAGTGACATGCTGCACGCCGCGAGGAGTTCTGTCAATGTAATGTCAATCTTTTTTGCATAGTAAATAAAGTTCTATGTATCTTGTGTCACGCTCTTGCAAAGCCTATCACATAGCTTTGTTAGGTTAGGATAGTTCAGCCGATTTCATAGGCAAACCTGTGTTACCAGTTCTCCGCTCCGGGGTGGACCACTGGGAGATCCCGTCCGGAATATTGTCTTGCTTTAGACGAACTTTACTTGACACATAATATGAGCTTTAGGTGCAGGTGGTGTATAAATATACGTACATAATCTCTACTTAGGTGCGAAATACATGAGTCAGATTATGACCATTAATTCTCTACGTGACCATGACGTACGTTAACAATTTGTCAAATACTAATTATTACTTATTTTTAAAGATGTATCTCAATCTAAACAACAAAAGATAACCAGTTTTTTTTTTTTAACAAAGTTATTGATTTAGGTTTAACCTTGATCGGGCGGATACGGAAGTTTGACTTAAAACTTAAAGTTAAATATTTGTGTGCTTATGCTCAGATATTAATAGCAAAATTGTGTTTCTGACAAACTTGTTGGTTTACCTGACTCGTAAAATAATATTTCTGTCGTTATAATAGTTACAAAGATTGGAAATAAAATAAACAATACAGTCGCGGAAAAAACGTGTTGACAATATCCTGAAACCAACCTTCTTAACTGCCGTGGGCTTAACTTAACTTAACGTTAAAACGAGAGTCAAGTTCAATCAGAGTCAATCAGAGAGTCAGGTTAAATATTAACGATGTACTTATTTAATTAACTTGTTACTACACCTACCATTAAATTATGTGATTAAGTTTTATGTCTCCATATAAATGCAATTAATGGAAATAGGATTGCTTATATCTAAATGATTAATTGCTATTAGAATAGAATGGCCACATTTCACTAAGAGTTTACACGTGGTGCATAACGTTAACCATACCTACCTATTATATAGAAATAGTAGGTACCTTTTTGATGCAAAACCATTCATTTGTATTCATAGATTAACTATCTATAGATAAAGATATTTCCAACCCATGTTTTACAATCAACCTAGTGATCCGTACCACGGATTGTAGAGCTGTTTGTCTGGCGCACGCTAATGTTATACCCAAATGTCACAATTTTATCCATTTCTTCATCAAACACTTGTGAAAACCTGCATCTATATCTGTTCGATTGTTTTTGGTTGTAAGTATTGCGTTCAGGCATACCTATATAGATGCAGCGGTCTTATAATATGCAGTGATACTTATGTTCAAAATAGAACACGGAACTAGCCTAGTATCATATATCTATATTAGCCTATAGTATTATACATCTATTCTCTAAGTATAATAGTATAATCGTAGCATCTGTCAGCGCCCTTCCCGTATAACTCAATGCAATCTCGACAGCAAGACAATGGATACAATGACACCAGTCGACCTCAGATTGTCCTTCTAGGTTCACTGAACGTTATGCGGGTTTTTAACAGAAGTTTTATGTTACCATCTGGAATAAATGATGGTCAGACAAAATGCTACGGTAGCTCAAATGGCAGAGCCATGCAAGGATCAAGACCTCCCCGCGTCAAATTAATATATTTGTAATTTTTAAATAAGGCTGTCTTTAAATAATTAACATTGGCAGTAAAAATTGATAGAAATAAAAAACACGAATTTACTATTATCTAATCCAAGCTTGCGCCATATGCCTAAGCAGAGCAATTATATGCTTAGTAAACGTCCATCACACACCAATAATACAAAGGCCCGTATTTATAATCAGCTCTCAAGAGTGACAGCGAGTTTGAGTTCGTATCAGAAATGTCATTTCAAACAAAACGATCTGTCAAATCCGATCGTTTTATAAATACGAGCCTTAGTTGGTGGCTAAGTGATTTTTAAAATCTCGCAATATTTTTTATTTGATGGGATCAATGTACCGATATTCCAAGCACAGTAAAAATATCTTGATCGTCAGTGCAGGTAGAAATAAACCCGCCAAACCGAGTTTTGTATTTGTTTAGAAGTTCTTTGAACTGCAGTACGGTATTGGATGCCTTTATGTCTCGTTTGGTATCTTCACAAGGGTTATATGGGGTGATTCCATTGTAGTAAGTATAGGATGTAATGTGAAGGCTTTGTGTCTACCCGTCGACGAAAAACCGAACTCTGGTGTCAGATATCCTAATATGTCTCAGAAATGGTGCGTAACAACCACTAGAGTCTGTCTAATGAGTCGTTGCACACGGAAATGGCGCTAATTTTAAAATTCTTTAAATGTAAACACAGAAAAACTATAATAAAACTATTTTAATACTTTTATTTTATTTGTATGGAAATATCAAAACAGCTTTTTTGTATAAAAGTATCAAAATAGTTTATTTTATTGTAGTTTTTCTGAACTATTTTTAAAATTAGCGCCATTTTTATGTGCAACGACTCATTAGACAGACTCTACCTGCCCCCGTAGAATGCCGAAGCGCGACAACATAACTAATATATCGATCGCATCAAACTATTTGACAACTAGATGTGATAAAATGTGTGACAAGATACGCGGCCTTATCGCAGCTGCAAGCTACGGGGGCTAAGACAGTGATGTCAGACGCATAAAACCCATGGGTGATTAGACCTGCAAACTGCATAACCTAACCAACTATCGCAATAGTGGAAGCAAGCAGCGGAAACAAGTGACGGTACTCTATGACCCATTAGGAGCTTGTGTTTGACTGATATCTAAGCGTTTATAAGCGTTGGCAATATCTACTGCTAGAAGTGATATAGGTTAGGTTTATTTGGTCTGTCCAATGTATAGGGATCTTCCTCGTGCTTCACAGTTCACATTTCTTCCGCGTATTTCTGGACAGGACACGTGTAACTGAATCATTGTCTTGTTATCTAGTTTATATGATACAGATATAGAGATAATTGCAGCAATTATAAAATTATAAGATGCCTCTTATCCGGCTGCACCACGCAATCCTATTAGCCATAGAAAATGATGACAGAAAATACTTACTGAACAAGATTAATTGCGTAGCAGCTATCCGTTCTGCCCGCCTTTTTATTACCCGCAGATAAATGAGATTTTTTTTCTTGGAAGAGAATTTTCTAGGGAAAATATTCCCACGATATTTTCTTGCTATTTTTATTAGTTTGCGATAAGCTGTCCCTTACACTCGGTAATAACTTGCTGCTTGTTGAATTGCTGTAACCAAATCTTTACCTGTCATAAAACTAACATTCCATACATTTGGTTACCTTGATTCATTGAACAAAAACACGTGCATGAGCGATACGGCAATGCAAACGTAAGTTAAACACGCTGATAACCTCAACACGTGAATTTATACACATGCTATCACGCCTTTTCTCTTACAAGAAGGTAGACTAGTACCTAAATAAATAAAAATTAAGAGCGTCATGGGTGTGTTATGTGCAGCCCCTTGCCAAAATGTACATAACTGAAATCCTAGGCTCCGCCTCCTGGTTTCACTCGTATGCAATTAATGCTACTGTATGTGTAGGTATGTGTGGTGCATCAAAGTATTTTTTTTTCGCTAGCAGTTTTTCATTCTTCTCTGCAGGACTAGAAACGTCTAGTCCTGCAGAGAAGAATGTTAGGACCTAATTTAATTTTGTATAATTAATTGGCGCTGATGATTTAGTGACGAATACCTGAACTTATTGTTAAACAGTATTTAATTTTATGGAGACTGGTGACGTAAACATCATAAGGTTTTATAACATAGAGTTTATGTCATGGACTATCAGTTAAACAGTCTGTCACTCAACAAGTCATAGATCTTTTCATAACCTCTAGCTAACTAGTATAAGGATACGCATAGTTGCACTTGTATTATACAATGCCCTTGCAATTCTTGTTCAATCCACTTTTAATGAGTGTAACTATCTCCGTAACTGCAATCAATTGAGTACTTGACTTAATTACCGCTTTGTCTACTCTATACTACAAATTATAAAGAGGAAAACCTTGAATTTATGTTCGTTTAGTACTAGGCTGAATCAAATAATTATTCCAACGTTAGAAAGCTACGTTAACCATAATAGGCTAATTTGTCGTCTTCTTCTCCTTCATACCGTTTGGTCCCTTCTCCTATCGGAAGTACTGGTAACTATTTCGGTGATTTGAATTTTGGATAGGATGCTAATTTTTACCGCGGGAAAATATCTAATTTATACCTACGTAATGCCGCTGTCATAATAGCTAGTAGAATAAAAATATATTTATAGTTGATAATATAGCCTACTTATGATAATCGTGGAAAAAGGATAGTTATTATATCAATAAATATGAAAATTCTTCTGCATAATAGTGAGAATGTCCCTGAGCTAACCCCTCAGTATTTTTACTTTACGGTATTCCCTAGAAAAGATGCTGATGCTACATCCTTTTATCGCTCTCAGTCCATCATTGAAGATCACATCTCTTCTGAAACAATCGCTGACTTGGTCTTGCGTGTAATGGGCCAAGGTTTACATGACAACAGTTTAGCGAGACATTGTAGACACAAAGTTAAAACGTGGGCTCACACGTGGTTAACCGCAGCGCAGGTTGACTAATCCCTCTAATATTATAATTGCAAAAATAACTCTGTCTGTCCGTTTGTTTGTTTTACTTTTTCACTCCTAAATAGCTGAATGGATTTTGATGAAATTTGGCAGGATGACAGATTGGATCTAGGAGAGATATAGGCTATTTTGTTTAGCTAGAAAACTCCTCACTGCTGCAGGAAAACTCATAGCGGAGTAAAAAAAAATACTGGCCAAATTTTAGGGTGTGACCTACCCATGAAACTGGACAACTTTCTCCAAAAAACATAGGTCATAATTTGAAAAAAAAAAAAAACATTATGACCTCCCATACAAAATCACTCGAGCCGCTCCGCTGACATCATTGATTGGAAGGCCAATTTTTTTTCATATTTCGGCCCATGTTTCTTGGGGAAAGTTGTTCAGTTTCGTGGGTAGGCTCACACCCCTAAATATGGCCAGCTGTTTTTTTTACTTCCGGTATAACCGCGAATAAAACCGCGGGTAGTTAGACTATTACTACACTATTACTGTAGTTTAGAGACAAACCTGTAATTTTGCTATTATTGTTCATTACAATACATGAATCGCACGTATCAAATCACAGACATATAGATAAAATCACTCCTGTGTCTCTTTTGGGGTAGGTAAGTTAGATGGTAAGTAGAGTGAATGATTAAATAGAAACAAGTATTTTTTAACAAATCTGATAGGGTATTTTAGATCGACTTGACGTTTTGCGGATGGTAGTACTTTTCAAATGTGTTTAAAAATAACAACGGAAATACATTTTTTAAGTCGGAACTTTGGTACCGAAGTCATAAGAGGTCATTTAATTATAGAACATAATCGTGATTCACAGCCTTGGTAAACATATAGATCAAGTTATCTTCCGTTAACTGGACCGGTTATAAATATGTAGGTATACGGTGTTTTTTTTCTGAGCATGATGCTTTTTTATGTATTTTTATCTCACGACTGCCACTCGCCAATACTTGTGGTTGTGCATACCGACACGTAACTGCGGACCCTTTATTGCCTGAAAGAATTTCCTGTTGAAAGTTATTATTTATTTATTTAACAATTTATTGTACACACTAAAGAACATAAAATACAAACAAAAAAGAAACAAGACACAACAGGCACTGCTTATCTCTATAAAGAAATTTCTTACAGCAGACCTACAGAGTGAGATTTAATGTCGTTCAGTTTCAGTTTCGTTGACTGTCAGTTTGCGGGAAGCTGTCCCTTACACCCGTTATAAGGACAGGTTGGCAGGGCAATTAGCAGGGGTTTCTTATAGTCGAAACAAAATCACAGACAAAATGAGTGTGTATCCTCTGGCCCCTTCAACCTTCAGCTTCTTATAACTAACCCTCAGAGAAATAATAATGAGCGTTAATGGTCCCGATTCGACGAAAACACGATTTAACTAAAGTAAAACCATATCTGTAACTTTCTGTTATGAGAGACAGCACTACGGGCGAACTTATGACGAACCACCATCCTGTCAAATCAAAAATCTATGGATAAATAAGATGTGGTGTGTGGGAGGGTATCGACCAAATTCCTTTGTTTTTGAACGAATTGTAAACGACAGGATCAAAATTAGTACATCTGTAGTGCCGTCCCTTTCTGTTCACTCAAGACAGAAAATGACAGGTATGGTTTTATTTAACTTTGGTGTGTTGGTTTTCGAATCGGCACAATTTTAAAATACTTCTTCTGCCTAGCATTTTCCCGGCCTGATGATGAGGTCCGCTTTCCGACTTTTTCTACTCCATTTTGTGTAAGTGTAAGATCGTTCTCTTCTATATCCGCAAAATATAAAACTACGGTAATGAAACTAAAACATTAAGGGTGTGCCCTTCAAAAACGTCGACCGCGCGCGGACCAAAAAAACTTATAGGTACGTTTGCTACGCCGCCGCAACGTAGCGCTTGTAACTAAAATATATCACATGCTAACGAACTACATGATAACGATGTTGTCAAGAAAATTATACATAAGTATTATTTATTAAAATAATTAGGTATGTTTATTTGTTTCTATCTTTTTTTAAAGTACATTTTATAAAGTTAGTCAATAATATTACGCAGTTGGTTTACTTGATTTTTAATTTAATTTTTTATTTAGTCTTTATTATTAATTATAACGCAGTAGGAATCCTCGCTTATTTTAATGTATAATTAAAGCCAAAAATTATACAATTTACGTTCTTGGTTTTGTACTTCTGTTTAAAAAAAAGATATAATAGCACCATCTATTATTTTTTAATACCACGTTATGTTAAATTTAAATGCGTAGTACCTACAAGATCAGGTTTCGTTATCATTCGATTTTTTAACAAGTCCAATGTCTCACAAATAAAAATCATTTTGATTCGAAAATCTTAAGTGTTTTAAATTGGTTAGCTATTATAAAACTTCATCATCGTCGGGGTTATGGCTAGGTTTAACCTTACCATACTTTTTATAACTGGCGGCTGTCTAATTTATAAAGCCCCAACATACTGGCTGGCTGGCACTTCATACTGCTGCGAGCATTTGTTTGCGAGCAACATGCGCGCGCATTGATCATCTATTAGATGTAAGGTAACCATGCGCGCGCAGGTTGCTCGCAAACGAATTCTCCCGGTGAAGACGCACCTTTAGCCCCACTACATGCTAGCTGTTTGTTAGTTAATTTAATCCCCTTTCAAAAGTAATTACAAAAAGTAATTCCCATGTGCTCCTGGGTGAAGCAAGTGAGGAAGTTGCCTCGATCTCTTAATTTTATCTTGTAGAAATATAATTTCGAGGATGGCAGTAATTCATCAGCCATTTTTTTAACTCACTTTAAATTCAAAACACTATTAAGCTATTAAATACTTAAGTTCAACACATTTTTAAAATAGAAGCGACAACTCAAAAACTTATAATTAATGGACTTTCGGTTAACATTCTAGAAAACTACTAATGCGTAAAAATGCAGGTGTTATTTTAACGAAAACAGCTTTGGAGTAATTTATTCATATCAGACGGAAGACGTGGTTTATTTTAAATCCTACAATATAAATGCGAAACATTTTGCGAAATTATACCTACTGCCGGTCTGACAACCTACGATTAGTGAAATACGTGTGTTCTTCTTTTGTTGTATGGTCGAACGAACCGGAGGTTTTAGAGTTTATAGGTAAAAGAACTCTGACGTGGTTCATGTAACGAGCAATCATAGATCTGTAGCTAAACGGTTCACTAATTGGTCGCAGCATCGAAAAACGTGTAAACTATAAAAATAACAAAAGACGTGACGAAACATTGTTGATCCCAGTGTCATGGCACAGTATAATATCGATCTATTGTACAAAATACTAAAATTAAACGCCATAAAACGGGACGCAATGTCGTAAACTTCGAATAAAGTTTAATAGCTAATCGTAGAGTCAACACACATGCACATACCAACTAGAAATAATAGTTTGGATGGGATGTGATGTAACAATGCAATGAAAACGTGATATTCTGAAAAAAATACTGAATGACTTTAAAAATTTACTAAGGCAATTATTTTTCCACAATTCCGCTCAGAAAAAATAATAACCAAAATTACTCAAAATTACTACACAATTTAAAGTGTTATTGACATCATAAATGGTTTATTATTTTTGGTGTAACTGCGCATGTTAAGATTTTTAAGTGGCATAAAAATTGATTAAAATTATACAATTAAAGTAAAACGCTATTGTTTCGCCGCCCATATAAAACTCAAAAAATAATTTTGCCTCATGATCTTAACATATTACTCGTATATTAAAATAAACAAAAACTGGTTCTATTATGACTGTTGGGATAAGATTTCCTGTAAAAAATTATAAAGATGGATTAAAAAAAATATAATAGGTATCAAAATAATACCAAAGTTTGTACCTACCTATTTTTGGAGTTATTATCTTAATAACAATGGAATTAATTTAATAATAATGATGACCACATAAATGAAACAATGGGAAACTCACTATGAAAAGGTGTATTGTAGTATTTACCTAAAAGTACAAAAAAGATCCCATACAGAAAGCTTTAATTTATATTTTGTATGGACTGTTCAATATTTTTGCATATTTTGATATACAAGGTGTTTGGAAGTTAGGTGGAAAGCCTTAAATGGAACATTCTGAGCCATACATATTTTATCAAAAACTTTGAATTTGCTCATTTCGAAATCGGAATTAATTAGTCCCTTAATTTGGTTTGGTTTTTCTTTTTTTGGAATTTTCTTCCCTCTAATTTTAAGAATTGGTAAGATAGGTATCAGCTTAAATAATACCTAACATGAAAGTTCATTTTAACTGAGCATATGTTTGTAAGAGTTTGAACTATATCGTGGCTTAGATGTTTCATTTGAAAAGTTTTTACGACTTCAAATGTGTTCAGCTTTTAAAAAATATTAAAATAGATATTAGCATTTTCAATTTAGGTATATAAGTTGAATGTTATCATAAATGACTGATAATCAAAATTAAAACAACTTGTGCATATATAACAAACAATAATTTTCCTTAAGAAAAATAGGTCGAATGGATGGATTTGTCCTCTTGTATCATCAGATAACCGACGATTTGTTATAATATTTCTTTTCTTATCTTTTTTTGCTTCAAAGTTGACTTCATTTTATGCAACGAAACGAAGCGCGTGTCTAAATGATTGATGCGTAGAAAAACTTGATGAAACAAGAAACTCGAGACAAACAGGTTCCCAGGAGGAAAAAACTAACAATTTCCATGTCAAATGATCAACAATTACTTGTAATTGCATCGAATTAACGATACAAAGCAAAGTAGGCAGTAGGCAGGCCAACCTGACCTACCTGTAATATACTACGTTCCATGATCAGTCAGTCAAGGTTATGGTCAGTCTTACCATAGAGCTTGCCCATAGAGAAATTTGTATTAAACTGTTATTAAATCACCCTTAATATTTTTCTAGAATAGCAGAATAATTTTGCCCTAATATTAGGTCGTTGACGCCATTATTACCCTTAGTTAATTAAGGCGTGATTTTCGTATGTTTTATACCCATATGTCAATGTTTTCGTCAAAACTATAGCGTTATACGTATGTATATTCTTTGTCAAAACCATTCAAAACTAAATCTTGATAGGATACGATTAGATTCGACAACAACTTTGATGTTTCAGTTAGCACACGACTTTTTTCAGGTATTAAAACGCATGTGCTAAGTTACCACAGAACCTAGATGGCTACCATATGAGCACAAAAACACATGGAATTAGTAACATTACCTAGAAGGAAGAACATTGTAAACAAATATCTACATAGTCAGAACATTTGCATAAACGGTGTTTAAATGAGCAACCAACTTGAAATGACATGCCCAGTTCATATCATTTGACGGAATCTAACCATATTCGCCCTAACTAGCAATTTAGACGCGAGTCATGTAGAATCTACATATCGTATATAGTATATACCTTTGTACATAGGAAAATGGAAATATTAAGCATTATTAAGATTGCAAGAGATAGCTTTTGGCCGTGACTTCTCTTATCTTACCCATTTACATGTGGGGCAACGTGCAAAAATGAAGGTTACGTCGTAAAACAAATATTATTAGACTTTATTGACGTCATTTTTTTGGAACACATATGCTTAAAAAATGTTTAAGTACTTTAAAACACATCCTATATTCCATAAAAGCCTAGCAAGAACCATTTGATGTTTTGAAGATTTGACAATTGTAAATTTTAACCGGTTTTAACTACATTAAATTCCATAACAGAATATGATTTCTAGTTGTCTATGTTCCTAGCATCCTAGGTCATGAAATGTATTGTAATACAAAAAAATACATGACGACTGTGAGATTTTTTTAAATTAAATGTCAAAATAAGATAGCAAACTAACTTAAGTAGTTAGGTACTCATTTTGAATACATAACACGTTTAAGTTCAGAATGTGTAGTTTGTTTGTACTAAGTATAATGACGCACATTTTTGTAAATATAGACTCAATCCAAAATACCTAAACATTCTTCAAACCTTAAATACAGAGTAAAGGCTAACACATGATTAACACTTTATAGTAGGCTGAACCCCCACTTGTGCTCATTTCCGCACCATACATGATTTGATAACATTGCAAATACACGGGTAATTAGTGGAACCAGAAAAACTAGTTTTCTCATAGAAAACCCTAGACTTTCAAATGAATGGAGATATAGCGCGGGATCCTGTTTTTCCGAGGGCAACCTTACGACACACCAGATGTCAAAGACAACCTTATTAGACGGAATGTTGCGCAGACGCAGATCCTAAGTAGTAAATAACTAGCCTGCCACCGTATATTTTTTTTTATTTAGGAATGAAATATAAAATAAAAAATATCTAGATTCGGCACACATAAGCGTATTATAATGACCAATATGGTGAAACCTGGGTAAAAATATATATTTTTGAATCAAATACCTATCAACTATAAAACGCACAATAATGCACAAGTTTCATATAACATATTATATTTATATTTAGCAACTTCAACTTCAATTTTACAAAAACATATTTATATTTTATCTTTCATATTTATATGAAATAAATAGCATTGTGTGTGCTAAAATATCCTCAAAAATGCACAAGTTTCACCGTTAAAATATAAATTGCAAATCCTATTCACGTTAAAAATTTGATGGCATTTCTCTCAAACTTAGAATAAGTATAGAGATATAGAGATATTGTCGAAATACTAAAAAAGCTTTTCATTGTTTCAGAAAACAAGACGATTCTCAAAGGTGTTTCCGGACACTTCAGGTCTGGCGAGCTGACGGCCATCATGGGGCCATCAGGAGCTGGCAAGTCCTCGCTCATGAATGCTCTCACCGGGTTTTAGTAAGTATCTATTACATTGAAGTTCTCAAAACAAGTCGTTTCTCAAAGGAGTGTCCGGACACTTCAGGTCTGGCGAGCTGACGGCCATCATGGGGCCATCAGGAGCTGGCAAGTCCTCGCTCATGAATGCTCTCACCGGGTTTTAGTAAGTATCTATTACATTGAAGTTCTCAAAACAAGTCGTTTCTCAAAGGAGTGTCCGGACACTTCAGGTCTGGCGAGCTGACGGCCATCATGGGGTCTTCAGGAGCTGGCAAGTCCTCGCTCATGAATGCTCTCACCGGGTTTTAGTAAGTATCTATTACATTGAAGTTCTCAAAACAAGTCGTTTCTCAAAGGAGTGTCCGGACACTTCAGGTCTGGCGAGCTGACGGCCATCATGGGGCCATCAGGAGCTGGCAAGTCCTCGCTCATGAATGCTCTCACCGGGTTTTAGTAAGTATCTATTACATTGAAGTTCTCAAAACAAGTCGTTTCTCAAAGGAGTGTCCGGACACTTCAGGTCTGGCGAGCTGACGGCCATCATGGGGCCATCAGGAGCTGGCAAGTCCTCGCTCATGAATGCTCTCACCGGGTTTTAGTAAGTATCTATTACATTGAAGTTCTCAAAACAAGTCGTTTCTCAAAGGAGTGTCCGGACACTTCAGGTCTGGCGAGCTGACGGCCATCATGGGGTCTTCAGGAGCTGGCAAGTCCTCGCTCATGAATGCTCTCACCGGGTTTTAGTAAGTATCTATTACATTGAAGTTCTCAAAACAAGTCGTTTCTCAAAGGAGTGTCCGGACACTTCAGGTCTGGCGAGCTGACGGCCATCATGGGGCCATCAGGAGCTGGCAAGTCCTCGCTCATGAATGCTCTCACCGGGTTTTAGTAAGTATCTATTACATTGAAGTTCTCAAAACAAGTCGATTCTCAAAAGAGTGTCCGGACACTTCAGTTTTGGCGAGCTGGCGGCCATCATGGGGCCTACAGGAGCTGGCAAGTCCTCGCTCATGAATGCTCTCACCGGGTTTAAGTAAGTATCTATTACATTGAAGTTCTCAAAACAAGTCGATTCTCAAAGGAGTGTCCGGACACTACAGGTCTGGCGAGCTGACGGCCATCATGGGGCTTTCAGGAGGTGGTAAGTCCTCGCCCATGAATGCTCTCACCGACTGCCTTTCCTAATTATGGGGTACCTATTTACACAAAGCTCGGCAGATGGATTGGCTAAATAGTAGTAACATAATACCTATACTTAGTGAAATAGGTTTAATACTATACTGTATAATTTTCTTTATTATTATACCTACTATGTTTGTATAGCTACCTACTCTGGATTTTTCCCTCTAGTCGCCTTTTACGCAGCAGGCACAGCAAGAATTTCGAAAGGTAGTCCAAGGATTTTGTTGTCTTCTCAAGCTCAAGGTTTATATAAATCTATAAAAAGACTGCGATTATAAAAATAAATAAAATCTCGGCCTTGGGTGCGTTTATTCTTGCAACTGACCACTTTGGTCCTTTTTTTAGGAATCCGTACCCAAAGGTTAAAAACGGGACCCAATTACTGAGACTCCGTTGTCCGTCCGTCTGTCTGTCTTGTGACAGGCTCTATCTCATGAACCGTGATAGCTAGACAGTTAAAATTTTCGCTGATGATGTATTTCTATTGCCGCTATAACAACAAATACTAAAAACAGAAAAAATAAATACTAAAGGGCTTCCATACACAAACAAGCTTTCTTGTCGTTTTTTGCTCGGTATTAAAAACAGCAACAGGTAGACGCTTCAAATATTCACGGAATATTTAGTTGAACATATTTTAAAAGTAAATAATTAAAATTAAATAAATACTTATGGGAGCTTGGGAGCCCTACCATACAAAAACGTGTTTTTTGGCGTTTTTTGCTTGATTTAATAACGGGACCAGGTAAAAAAGGTTATAATATAGTGTCTAATATCGTATAGATAATGGTACGGAACCCTTCGAACGCGAGTCAGACTCGCATTTGGCCGGTTTTATTTAAGAAGTGTGTTGAACCCGGATGTTGAACTCTTCAGCATGTAAACCCATGAGCAAAAAACATCTCTATTTTTTTGTATGTTCGTCGATTTCTCAAAGACGACTAGCAATATTTAAAATAATCTTTATTGTTCAAAAGAGTACACTTCCCATGCAGCTGGCGCCATGGTCATCCATCAGGTCAGCATTAAATGATTGAATCCTGGGGAAATAGTGGAAACTAAAAAACAAAAACTTAAATTGACACTTGTTCGAGCCAGATAAAATATTAAAATTGTCATCTTGCAGCACACAAGGCGTATCTGGCACGATCAGCGCCGGTGACTCCATCTGTCGGCTGGGCGGGAAGGAAACCTCGCTTCATTCCCTCAAATCCTACAGGAAGAAGTCCTGCTACATCCTGCAGGACGACAGGCTGAACCCCCTCTTCACAGTGCTGGAACTGATGAAATTTGCTGCTGACATGAAGCTAGGACACACCTTCACTGAGAAACTAAAACTGACTGTGGTGAGTTCCTCAATTCTGTCGTTGGGTTTCGCTATCTGCTCTATATTATATGTGTATAACATTCCAAACTCAACTTATTACCTCTACTCTACATATAAATTCAGAGTTTGCAAACAGAAACATCGGGATTAAAAAACATCTAAAATAAAAACATCATCAATATGCTTCATGCTAGACTGGGTGGGAGTGATAGAAAAACACAGAATGTGCTAGGGCATGCTGTAAAAATCAGCTAAGGAATTCGAGGGTTTCAATAGGTAAGTACTGTAATTTAGGCGATGGACTGACAACCTGTCACTATAGCAATATACAGATCTATCTGGAATAACCCTTAAAACTTGTCAGACGTGGCGGAATGGCCATTGTTTAGGTCGTTCACGCTCTGCCTACCCCATAAGGAATAAAGGCGTGATTTTATGTATGAATGTAAAACAAAAACATTAAAGTTCTGTTATAATGAGTAGCTATTTAATTTAGATAAGTCAACACGTTAAAAATTTATGTTAGTACCAAACTAGTTCACCAGATGATAACTGACAGCCCTAAATGACATTTTCTGCATACAACTTGTATGAGCTGTTAGTAATCACCTTATGGTGAACGGGGTATAGGTGTAGGTAGGTATATTATGTAGGTTCATACAAAAGAAGGCCCGTATTTATAATTACCTCTCAAGAGTGACAGCGAGTTTGAGTTCGTATCAGAAATGTCATTTCAGAACAAAACTGCCTGTCAAATCCATACTTAATATTGCTCTCAATCTTGAGATCGCTTTATAAATACGACCCTTAGAGTAGAGTGAACACTTTGTTCTTTATATAAATAGAACCATCCTATACTTAAGTTCTTTTTGTGTGTTCAAACACTTTTTACGTCAAAGACTAGAAAACTGGAAATATTAATGTTTGAAATTGAATATTTTATGAAGATGACGCAGCCTGGTACATTTATTACATTACAGCCTAGTGATAAATATACCAAGGCCAATCAAATTATGTGTGTTTAATAGTTTATATTTAAAAGTAATTTTTTTGAGACGCGAATTTGGTCGTGACTAGTTTCCTGATATGTAAATTTAGAACTCGATCGATAAAGAGAGCGCGTGAGTAAATATAATAAGGAATATTAGAATAATATTAGCAGGCATATTTCAACCTATATTGTTAATGATTATTGAGAAAATATATCAAATTTATTAGGTTCTATTTATGTGATATTTATAGCTCACCGTTATTCCCCCATCATGCCTTTCAATATCATAACTTATAAGTGAAAATGTGTCTTCTGTTTGTCCTTCACGGTAAAAAAGTTAAGAACCGATTTTATATAAAAGATAGATAGTTGTGCTACGAAGTGACGAAGGCAATTTTATCTCGGGAAAAAAATGCTACTTAATTATTACAGGAAAATTTTAGTAGCTGCTGGGAAAATCCGCGAGAGCATGAAAATTTTAACCATCGATCGATTTTAACTTGATTAATGAAAAATGTTTAAAGTAAAATGACTAACTTGTATTCATATACTGTCTCTGAATCTGAATAGAATAGAAAAAACATTTATTTATAGAAACACTCAGGTTTTGCTGTTTTCTGATTCAATAGACTGGTCATTCGGTCGTTCTACTGGTCAAATCACTTACACCTTACACAGCCGCTATTCTAGAACTATCACTACTTTTTGTGGTACTTATTTTTTATTAAGGCTCGTATTTATAAAGTGATATCAAGTTTGAGAGCGATATTAAGTATGGATTTGACAAGCCGTTTTGTACTGAAATGAGATTTCTTATTCAAACTCAAACTCGCTGTCACTCTTGAGAGCTGATTATAAATACGGGCCTTAGTATACCAGCAAACAAACAGGCCGTAGTACATACTATACATAAAGTCACGATTTTATCATCTACGGGGTACGCAGAGCGTAAAATGTAGGATAACAGTGGCATGGCATACGTAAAGAAACTTCTACACAGAACGTTCGGCTATTTAATTATTTAGCTTTAGCCTATTTATAATTTTTTTATTACTGGCCGTAACCGTAACCTCGCAAAACTTTGATGGTTTTGTTAGGTTAGGTTAGTTCTATCGCACATTTTTTTTAAATGGTGTTACAGAATTTTTTTTCTTACAATTAAACAATTTTCATATAAACTAAGTATCACTACAATACATTAAAATAATATTATTTACTAATCGCAATTCTTAAACCTACTTTTTCATAATTGCAATTTCCGTAGACTTTTTAGTGAGGATGGATGATGGATGGATTCAATTCCTCTAACTATAAGGTGCATAATAAAATCGTATAAATTTTGTCAATCATCTGTAAATTCACACCATCTGTGTTTATTTCAATCCCAAATTACTGCGAATTATTTTAGACAATTGGGTACTTGACTGGGTAGCTTAAAAAATTCAAAACGTTTATACTTAAAACTGATGGCTAAAAATATTGTGGATTTCATTCATTATTTTAAAAAAAATGCACATTTTGATTTTAACAATCGAATTAAAAGTATATAAGTTATTGATTTGATTAGTCAATATTTACTAAAATGTGACGTCATAATTTACTATTTTCATACAAAAAAGCGTTTTTGACATTTCATAAAAAGTTGCTGATTTGACTAGTTGGAAAGTAGCCAATTCCATGACATTCCCTTATTTTCCAGATACGCGATATTTTGGACACCCTGTGCCTGGCAACGGCCGAAGACACGAGATGCGGCAACCTGTCTGGAGGCCAACGGAAGAGGCTGTCCATTGCAGTGGAACTTATCGACAACCCTCCAGTTCTGTTCCTTGACGAACCAACTACGTAAGCAGACATATTTAAGAAGTTATGAAAACCAGAAAAAAATAATCCGATTAGTGGGATTTTTCTGTGTTTAAAACGATGATGTAACCAATTTTCAACTTCATTGAAACAAGAAAAAGACAGCGTTTCAAAATTTCTCATTTATCACTCGTTCGGCTTGAAATAATAGAATCCATGTCTTAGGTACGTTCTCATTGAGTCAGTCAAATGGTCTGCTCTACTGTTTTCCTTGGATAACTTATTATATGCGCATAAACTCGAGCAGTGGTCTACAAAGTTGTTTACAATCCAACTTACAAAAAAAATTTTGGCCTGTTCTATAAATAGAAAGCGAGTTCTTTTAAAAATATATCTACATGTCTTGCTTGAGTCCTCATTGTGTCAGTGGAAAGATCTGTTCTAGTTTTTTCTATAGAAATCTTTTTTTGCGCATAGATGCTAGAGATGGTCTAATTAGTTGTTTACTATCCAACTTAGAAAAAAAAAGTTGGCCTGTTCTATAAATAATCAATTACATTCGCATAAGAACACACACAAGAGTACAGTACACCTTGTGCCCCATACGGTATTCGATATTTATAAAAGTTGTTTTTTTCTTTACGCATAGGTACCCACTTATTATGTCTTTAGTTTTACATTATGTATCCATGTTTCCATTCTTGTTGTTCTCTATGGTTTTACCCACAGAAGAGCAAATGGAGCGGCAGCGACTTCTCAAATCAGTGGTTTTACCCTAATCTAATACGGGGTGTAAGGGACAGCGTCCCGCTAACTGATAGGGGTTGCTCAGTCAACCAAACTGAACATCTATCACCGAGATTTTTTTTCAGGAAATGAAAAAAAAATGCTTTTTTATACAAAGTGACCGCCTCGATCCGACAATTTGTATGTAAAAGCAAATTTTTTTTTCATTTCCTGAAAAAAATCCTGGTGATAGTTGTTCAGTTTCGTTGACTGAGCAACCCCTATCAGTCTGCGGGACGCTGTCCCTTACACCCAGTATATGCCTTACATTAGTGACATAAAAATGTATTCAAAAGAAAGAATCATGCTCAGTTGTTATCGTGGCATTAAGAAGGTAATGTATGTACGCATTGTGGAGGCAATTATGTCTCGTCTTTCATACATGACCATTTAATTTGTGTAATGTGTAAATTCTTTGCATTTTCCCCTTTGACAGTGGTCACTATTACGGCCGTGCTAATTTTAAAGCATTGCGGTCAAGGAAAATGACATGATATTTATTTTTATTCTTATTACACCTTGTCCTGTTGACCCCCACTATCGCCTCTCTATTTGAGGTTTTAAAAGGATGACACCCATGTGGATTTTCCATATATGCAGACTTCAAGTTGAAAATAACCATAACTTATGATCATTTTAAACATGAAAGCCACCCGTGCCGCTGTTTCTAACCAACGGAATAGATCTGAGTTTTATCACACAGTGACAATTTTATATTTTCTAGATATGAAACAAAATTGTGCGGTCGCGTCAGTACCAACTAAACAAAAAAAACACTGAGAATAAAAATAATAGGTTCTTGTATCACCGACAAGCTCTTAAATATATGCGAGTAAACGTAGAACTAAAACCTGATTTATAAAAAACATACTTATAAGCAGACAGATGTAACACCTAGTTAATAAAATACGGTTGACTTGACCTCATACTAGTCAACAAATACATAATTAAAAAAAACTGTAATAAGTACCTATGTAGCATCTATTCTGTTTCCGGTACTTAGTTGTTACTTAGTTTTTGAAAAACCTTTAATCTTGTTACATTGTAATTATAATAGTATATTATAATCGAAAATTATTTAGGTAAGATTTGACTTTTTTTTTTACAAAATCAAGTAATGATTTAAAACTTTGCTGCTTAGTACGAAAAAAGTTAAAAACTGTGTTAAAGTAAATGGTCACTTATATTCATTCATTCATTTTCATGTATCTCTACATTTGTCGTAGCGGGGAGGAAGTTATTTTATTAATATACCTACCTAAGTACTTTACTGAGCGCTATTGTATATATGTTTAATTTTACTATTTAAAATACTCTAATAATAATCACAATGATAATTGCTGCTGACCATGAACAGACAAATAGACTTCCTGCGGATGGTGTGGATGTGGATATGTAAATACGAAAGTAAATTATAGATCTGCTCGCCACAGAATGACAGACAAATCATATTCATTTTATTTATGTTTAACCATTTATGGTATAAAATAAAAAAGATAAATGATATCTGATCTTTCAAAACCACAAATATATGATACCATTGGTCATATATTAGATGGGTACATAATAGAGCTTAACATGGCTATGAGGCTATTATTTTTAAATAGGCTATTTTCTTCTGCGGTTTTGATGAGTCATAGCTCCAAGAGACTCAATAAAATAATAATAATAATATATTAAAAAATAAAAATTGAAGGGCCAAGTTGCAAAGTAAGTCCTATTTATCGCACTATGAGACTCGGGAACTTTTGCAACTTGAACTTTAATTGTACCTCATTAGCCACTTTTTCTCATGTTTTCTTACCTTAACAGAGGCCTGGACAGTTTGACGTCTGCACAGTGCATAGAGATGCTCCGAAAATTAGCCAGAAGTGGTCGAACTATAGTTTGCACCATACACCAACCCTCTGCCTCCCTCTACATGCTCTTCGATCAGGTATGTTCTTTTTCTTATTTATTATGATTATGACTACTATGACTTAAGAAATAAAAAAAGAAATTCATATCCTGAAAGAATTACCTGGTGAAAGTTTTTCAGCTTCGTTGTCTGAGCAACCTTATCAGTTGGTGGTACGCTGTCCCTTACACCCCGTATATATACTATCTGCCTACCTATTGTATTGTATCCACGTGTCTACTCATAGATTTCTAGAGAATATATATTGAATAATAAAATAAATTTTGCATACTCGATGAAGTCTAAAACATATTAAACATATTGACAACTAGCGACGTTGACACATTGAAGGCAAAGTTTATGGGATAATATGTTTCTTACTTACTTTTTCATGATGATGTTTTTTTTTTACAAGTAGTGACTTCTGTTTAAAATTATTATTTTATCCTTAACGTAACTTTATAACTAGTATAATATGAATGTGATGTTTTTATGATGTTAGATTTTACATTACTTTCTATAAAATGGCAATCACTTACATACGATAATATTGAAAACAAATATGTATGTAGGTAAATATAAAGTATGACATATTATTATGTCATATTCATACATTTTAATTATTCTATCGCTAGTTATCCTAGATGAATCACCTAAATTATGGTTTGTTTGCGCCAAGACATATAATCTTAGGTATAATTCTATGTAATAGAAAATTTATGTAACAGTTACATAAAAATTATATTAAGTAAGAATGTCTATGTATATAATTGAATTACTTCTACTACTTTGTCAAATAAAATAACTAAATAAACACAAACTTGTCTTTATTTTTTTCTAGAAATGGGTTTGCTCTTGACTCTAGGCACAAGGTCAGGCAGGGATGACAGTGACAAAGTCGACGATGGAGCGAGCTCACCCAGAAATACATGTACATATTAAAAAGTAAACGTGTAGCAAAAGATATAAAGCTTATAAATGTTGTTTTTCTTTGTTTTACCAGGTTTACATCTTAGCAGAAGGGATGTGCATATACCACGGATCAGCAAGCAACACAGTACCTTACTTAGCGAATATTGGCTTTCAATGCCCCAAGTATCACAACCCAGCTGATTACAGTAAGTTTCGCTTCTTTCAAAAAGATTTCATAATGTATCATATAAATTGGCACAGATTGATTCAATTTCGTCAAGTATTGTCGGAAACTAAATCGGATGTTGAATGTTGCCAAAACAAAATATTCAACTTATATAAAAATATACTTGATAATGTTTGCGATCGTAAATAAGTTTTGTATTTATAGTTTTATTTTATAGGTTCGATTAGGTACGGATTTTATTATTTATTCAATAACTTTTTGATATAAGCAAAAGCCCATATGCTATTTAAAAAATGTGTAGATAATGTAATAACCTTTATCGTTTGTAAATGACTGTAATCATATATAGGTATAATCTAGCAGGTATGATTTCGTACTTTAGAGGGCACGTTTAGCCATTAACTCAGTCGCTGCCTTAACACAGATAGTGGTCGTTACACAAATCTCGTCGGAGGCTTATCGCTACATTAGACGGTATAAATCTCTGACACGGGTGTTCATAGGGACGTTCGATCCGCTAGTCTATAGAAGAAAGAAGCAAGTATTAATAACTAAACCTTTAGTTCTAGAGATCGCAAGCAACGAGCATGGTTTCCACAATGAAGTGCTTGCACAGCGCGCCAAGCGGGCGGAGAGCACAGCACGAGAGAAGCCTCTAGCAGTTGACAGCGCAGACATTAATGAAGGTACTAACCAGAAAAGATTTAATATGACTTTGTATTAAAATATGTAGGGGTACCAAGCGACTTTCTCTAATCAATGAGGGGTACTGTGCTTAGTTTATGATCCTAAGGTAATTACTACTTTCCTTATATAATTTATATTTGTGTTATCCAATATTTTATAAGTAGAACAAACATCTTGAAGGGCTATCTATAAGTTTTGTGTAAAAAATGGTGCACTGCATTCAAATTCAAACTTAAGTACATACCTTTCGCTCTTACGTACAGCTTTCCCTTCACCTGAAACAGCCGTCTTTGTACACAGTAATATTTAAGATTACCTGTAATGGTAACATGCTCCTGCTACGCCGTAGCAATAAGCGTAGACACAAATGTTTCATTAGGAAAGTTAGTTTAAATATTCTTACTATAAGGTTTTCTCATCATTGCTTGTTGAATTATATTCAACCTTCTTTTCTGTCTCAGGTTTCCAATGCGGGAAGCTATCCATCCTAGTCCGACCGCCCAACGAGATTTACAAGTTTGGGATCTGCGTGAAGAGATGCCTCGCGCAACAATACAGAGATTGGGTAAGATAACAACAAATTATTATAATTTTTTACATGTTAGAGATTTGGCATAGACGGCAAATGAGAGCGCATCTATGCCATAATTTTATATTTTATGTTCTCACAATAAATATACGTATTATTTGAGGTGAAGTAGATGCAACGCACAAACAAGATATGTGGTGTGGTGAGACAAACAAAATAATGTCGAGCCGCGCGTGTTATTTGCTGGTGGGATACAAAACCTCCTAAAATATTTCACTTTTTTATCTGCGCATTCATGTTAAAAAATTATGCAGTTTTATTATAAAAACAACGTTTAATAACAATGGACTAATAAAATTATTTATCATTTAAAATCTCCGGTGGGAATAATTTCTTGATTATGAGGATTCATTGTTTTTATTTTACTTCATGAAAACATGCTCTTTGCATTATTATTATATTACTTGCCTATCATATAATTAGTCATAATAATTAACACCTATTAATCTAGCGTTATAATTATAACTCTACTATAATCATTTTTATTTTATTAGTTATAAAATTTTTTGTTTTACGCTTTATAATCGTCTTCTTTTGCGCTACCCAATGTGCAGATTACCGATCATTGGTAGGTTTTTCCTATGCCTTAAATCATTTACCGGGTTTTTTCAGCGGATTCCATGGCATAGCTAAAACTTGTTTAAATCATACGTTTCGACTTTTAACAACCATTTATATTCTGATAAGTGTCTTTAAGAGCTCAGCAGTATCCACTTATTTAAATTAGGTTTTATTTTTGTGATTCATGAATAAATAAATCGACGTTGTATCCATCTAAGTATTGTATCAATATTGACAACACAAAGTGTTGTCGCTAACTAATCGTTGAGATAATCATTGATTGCTTCACAATCGCTTGTAATCTTAAAATAACATGAATGTTGAACTAGCTGAGCTTTCCTCATTAGGGCTAATACATAAATACCTATAGGTAGAAAAGGTCTTATAATTTGAACATCTTGTAAAGTGGTAATTACCTATAGTAGTGCCCCTCAGTGGGGACGGAAATTATGAGCTGATGATGATGATTACTTAGTATAATAGTACTTCTGTAGTATAATAAAACTGTACATATTTTTTGCGAAGAGCTCTTGACTCTATCTAGGCCTAAAATGGCCGGGACAGAGTCGACGGTGAACCACACCACACATTGACGGAATATGATAATCTGTTTGTAACTTATAAGATGAGGAAAAACTAACGCTCTTTATTGTACTATTTCCTATTGCGATAGGTTTCTAGTCAGACACAGAAGCTTGAACGGCAATTACAACAATGATTACGACACGATATTGTTCAACAAATATTGAAGAAATTTCACATGGCAGTGTGAACACGAGGCAATCATTCATTACAATAAATTCACGGGCTATCAACAAACACAAACCTTGAGTTATTCAAGCACACTTATTTGGAAAATCTATTGACATTGAATCATTATATGAGCAATATGTATACTCTTCAAAAGGTATTTAGTAGTTTTTTAAAGACTGGTAGTAGTTGAGTGGATAATTCCGCGTAAAATAATCATAGGTATTTGTGGAGTATGTTTTTGCAAATACTGGTATAGTCTGTGGATTATTCCGTGTAAAATCATCATCAGCAAATACAATTCAATCGCTCGACAGCCTATTTCAAATAATAAATGACAGCAAATACTCGTTTCCTCGTCAAACTTGAAGCTATAAGTAGTCTCGTCTCGAGAGTGCCTCAAAGATCTCGCAGAAGAGTCTTTGCCATGACTGATGATAAGATTGAGGAGCATAGGTAATAAAAATACAGAATTATCACCACAGAAGAGTAAAAGCTGCGGTAGTGACTTTCTCTAATCAGTGATTATCACCATCTAAGTATCAGTCGTTTTTTACTGCTGCTCCAAAATAAAATAAAAATCACATGATGCCAAAATAACAGCAAAGACGATCAGCATAAAAACAATAGCATAGTAATATAGGTAAACTAGTTTTTGTCACCTGCATTATCACATAGGTTAGGAATGCAACAAATTATGCTGTTGCAGTTTGCGGTTAAACTCTGATTTATCTATAAAGTATGAAATCACTGATTAGGTATTACATGTTTAGATATGGAAATGTGAAGTTACACTGACATCGAAAATGAAACAACTAAGTAAGGGGCACGCACGAGCCTACCCTGAATAGGGCGATCGAGCCTTAGTCGACCACTTGCAGGATTATTCGTTCTAACTAAATCATAACTCTGTCTAAGCATGTATTATAAATCCTACTTAATTATATTCATATTTGTTGTTCACAGACAGTATCACATCTGCGAGTGCTACTGCACATAGTGATTGGTGTACTCCTAGGCCTGTTCTACGAGAAAGCAGGGAACGATGGTTCGAAGACCATCAACAACTTGGGCTACCTCATCATCTCCACCGCCTACCTCACCTACACCTCACTTATGCCTGCTGTACTCAGATGTAAGTACTCTATGCTACTGTCTATTGCTCTGTTCTACGAGAAAGCAGGGAACGATGGTTGGAAGACCATCAAAACCTTGGGCTATCTCATCATCTCCACCGTCCACAACACCTACACCTCTCTCCTGCTGTGCTCAGATGTAAGTACTCTATGCTACTGTCTATTGCTCTGTTCTACGAGAAAGCAGGGAACGATGGTTGGAAGACCATCAACACCTTGGGCTATCTCATCATCTCCACCGTCCACAACACCTACACCTCTCTCCTGCTGTGCTCAGATGTCTTTAAGCTAACTCTCTATTGCTCTATTCTACGAGAAAGTTGGCAACTGGAATGAGAGCTAACTACGACGTCTACAAGCCTATCAACATCATGACTGTTTCACCATGCTATTAATTCAATACTTAGGCCCGTATTTATTATCAGCTCTCAAGAGTGACAGCGAGTTTGAGTTCGTATCAGAAATGTCATTTCAGTACAAAACGGTCTGTCAGATCTTAGGCTCGTATTTATAAAGCGATCTCAAGATTGAGAGCAATATTAAGTATGGATTTGACATGTCATTTTGTACTGAAATGACATTTCTGATACGAACTCAAACTCGCTATCACTCTTGAGTGCTGATTATAAATACGGGCCTTAGACTTAGTATTGCTCTCAATCTTGAGATCGCTTTATAAATACGACCCATAGTAGGTAACAATACGATCATGCAGTACCTATACCTAGTTGAAAAAGGATCAATTAATTTTGATTACACTTATTTTATGTATTGTTATTGTTTAGGCCGCATCTTTACAAATTGTTGTTGAGTTATTACAATGTCGAGAGTTGACAGGCAATCAGGACAATTACTTATAAGTATTTCTTAGCGCCACGATTATTTTTCCTATATTTATTTACGTTCAATTTATTCTGTAATAAATAATAATAATCATTTTTGTTTTACGTCAAGTCTAGCGATCCAATTATATGTGGGTCAAAGAGTAGCCAATTATTCGTATTTTTCCATCCCCTTATGTCAACAACAGCAATTTGTGACGACAAAACTTAGCACGCAATCCACGCAAACGGTTTTTTTTATGAATTTGTAATTAATAGGTAATCGATTATGTAATCCTGTTATCAGAGTAAAGTCTATTTTTTTATGTGGACTAACGATCGTTATCACCAATAGTAGTTGGGCCGTGACGCAGGGTTTGAATTGGCTGAATCGATCACGCTTTGGTTTCTATACCTTCCCAAGACACAGCCTAAGCCGAGGGTCGAGTCAAGCACCAGTAGGCGACCTTAGTTAGGCAAGTTGTAAGTTTCATAAGGGTGATTTGATTGCAATCTACTGAGATTGCTCCCTGCTTAGCAAGGTAACGCTTTTAAAACCGTTATATTAATAGTCTATACCTGGTATTATATTACTTACTGGACAATCCGTATTCACTAGCTTATAATATCCTATTTTCATGTTATTGTGACACGTTATCAAATCTATATGACATTCAAATAATTCGGAATTCCTAGCTAGGTAAATCATATTTATATAACACAATGTCAAATACACACAATTAAATTTTATCTATTACTACCTATATTAGTTTCCGCGCGGTCAACCCGACGAGATAGTTTATGCGTCATGTCATAGTCATAGTATAGCGTCAGTCACATCACATGTCATTTAGCAGCATTACTGACCATTAAAAAAGATTATTTTAAATATTATCTACTAAACGATGATAACTTACACGGGTACTCCATTGCTCGTGCCAATTATAATATTTATAATATTGCACGTTATTTCCCGGCCACCATACAATTTAAGTACTTACATATACTTACGGGGTGTAAGGGACAGTTTCCCGTAAACTGATAGGGGTTGCTCAGTCAACGGAACTGAACAACTATCACCAGGAAATTCTTTAAAGAAATGAAATTTTTGTGCTTTGGGAAAGTTGTTTGGTATCATCAGTAGGACATGTGATTTAAAGGACCGCAGTACTTTTTTTACACCCTGTATATATATAAATTATAAACAATCACTGACCTACGAGAACATCAGGTCAGAAAGAATTATTGTTAACAAGTACTTTTGATTAAATATCGTTTTAATAATTGTAACAAGGAACGTATCTAACCTTCACACACAAAGAATATGTACTTGCTTGTCTGTTTACAATTTACGACTTGAAACTTGATAATAAGTATATTATTTTTTTGAGTATTTTTTTCTTGCACTTTAGGTAACTACATTTTTTATTGTTATACAGCGGCAACTAAGCATACGGCCCTACTGATAGTAAGAAGCACCTACTATAACACCTACTACTATCCCACTAGCTAGAATCTAGATCCTAGTGAAATAGCAGAAGCGTTGACTAAGGCTCGTATTTATAATGCGATCTCAAGATTGAGAGCAATGTTAAGTGTGGATTTGACAGGTAATTTTGTACTGGAATGACATTTCTGATACGAACTCAAACTCGCGGTCACTCTTGAGAGCTGATTATAAATACGGGCCTAAGTAGTTCGAGTTGTTATCAGATAGTTTTATCTTGCAACTGGAGTAAACTAAACATAGTACCTACAGCAACTTTGAACTTATTATCTACGAGTAAAACCACAATATAGAACAATATGAAAGTCGAATTAGTAGTCAGTCATTAAGAAGTAAAGGAACGAAGTACCTACTTTATTGATGGATTAACCTAAGACCTCCAATTGCAATGGAAGATAATTACATTAAATTATTTTATGAAAAATACTATTGCGCGTGTACTCATCCTTAGCGTTGCTGATATTAAAAATAAGTACTTCCTAGTAATTAAGTTTAATCTTATAATATTACGATACTTATAATAATACGATAAATCCTTATAAATTACTAAAAGTGCTGTAATGGGCTTAAATACGTTCTAAAATGGATATTCATGTTACTTTTAATGAAATATTTTTTATGCGATTATATTTATAACTAATAAGTACCTAAGGCAGCAATTCAGACTTAGTACCTATACAGGTCTAGTCTAGATAAGTTACAGGTCTATGTACCTATACAGGTCTATGTTTTCCTTGTTTGTCTAGGTCCCTTCAATCTAACCTTAAAATAACGGAGCTTTTACATAAATTGACAATTAATACTTGTATACTAAAAATACTAGCCTATTTTACAAAATGTTCTATTTCCAGTTCCTCAAGAGCTGCCGGTCCTGAAGAAGGAGAACTTCAACAACTGGTACAGCCTCAGCACTTACTACTTAGCCGTACTCGTCACCAGTATACCTATACAGGTAACAACTCGATTAATATCTATTGATAGGGTAACAATATTTTATTCATATGAGCTCAACTGTGACTGGGCCAAAAAATAAACTTCCATACAAAAGACATCAACGAGTGCCAAACTATTTATTTCTTTTAATTTTCATTAAAAAAACAAAGCTCAGTAAATCAGTCTGGAAGAGCAGTAAACCGTTTTAATATTTAACAGCGACAACAGTCCATTGTGACATGAATAAGCGCCCCCATTTGAGCGCTTTACTTTACCACCCTTTGCAGATAGATCGGAGTTCGGAGAGTTTAATCAAAAATGTTTTATTCACAAAGAACGCTGCCTAAGCGCCCTAAGCGCGGCGGGTCTCTGAAGCTGCGGCCCATTTATGAACATATACCCTTTGTCACCTTTTATGACACCTGCGGGAAGAAATGGGGTTAATTACCTTATGTAAAGGGAAAAATCATGATATACCTACCTACATATGATTTTCGTTTTAATTCCAGATTCTGTACAGTTTCGTGTACTCAGTGCCATCATACATCTTATCAGGCCAGCCTCTAGAGCTGCATAGATTCGCCATGTTCCTGATGGTGCTTGCCAACGTGACGGTGCTGGCCGACGCCGTGGGCAATGTCATTGGCACCTGTGTCAACCCTATCGTAAGTTCCTCCTATACCCTGGCTTTTCTACGGGAAAATTTGCTGCAGCGAATATTCGTACAGTGCCGTGGCAAAGAGATCTAAGTTTAAGAAATGTATTGGCTATCCGGCTCGCACAGCACGATTGTTCATAGCGAGTATTCCGTGGTCTTGAACGGAAATTTGTTGTACCAAATACTTACCTAATACTTTTTAAGTTAGCTAGCACCAGTTTTAAAAACACCAAGTTCACATTTTTTTATTGTTTTTGTTTGTTTGCAGAACGGAACATTCTTTGGCGCGATCACGACATGCGCGGCGATCGTGTTCGCGGGTTTCCTGGTGCTGCTGCAGCACATGAGCCCGACCATGCGCTTCGTCTCTTACTTATCGTTCCTTCGCTACGCCTTCGAGGGCCTGGTGCTGGCTGTGTACGCCTTCGATCGACCTGCACTCGCCTGCCCACCAACTAAGCCTTATTGCCATTATAGGTAAGCCAAATTAAGAGTTTCATGAGCCTGACGTAACGCATCGTATCGTATTTCTCTGTCCTTCGCTGCGTGTTCGCAGCTCTCGTTCTGTCTGTGTATGCCTTCGACGCAGGACGAGAGTCATATTTCAGATGAAGTGGACTCTTTGACGTAATACGTAATACAGAATATCATATAAATTAATAGTCAGTAATAATTTTTTGGATAACTATTAAATGATGTTTCTTATTTACAGATATCCCAAGGAAATCCTGAAAGAGTTCAGCTTCAAACAAGACAACTACTTACTGGACATCGCCATACTCGCCGTGGAGATCGTCGCTTTTCGGATCATCGCCTACTTGACTCTAAAGAGAGCGATACGGCGGGGCAACTAAACTTTAAATTATATAAATTAAATGTGATTGATTATGAATAATAATATCGATTGTTTCCGAAACAAAGGTCGTAACTCCAAAATCGACAAGCCAAAATACGATAGTTTTTTCCTTCTTTCCTACATAACCCTTTTGCTTGATAAGCCAAAATTATTTTAGCTTTTCAAACAAAAAAGTCATGTAGGAATTAAAAAAAAACTATCGTATTTTGGCTCTCCAGAAAAGTAGTGATTTTGGAGTTACGACCTATGGTTTCGGAAACGATCGAATTATGCCTTAAGAATGTAAAAATTGAAAACCTAAGATAATATTAAGGTAACATGTGCAGCTGGCTTGCTGTTACTAAATAATAATAAAAAATACTTTCGTCACATAAGTTAATATCACTTGCCATAGTGTGGATAGTTTACTCGTTTATTACTATTAAATGCTCTGCAAAAAGTAAAACAGAAACAGAATGGGAACAAACACAGGTTCCTCAGAGAATTTTCAGTTAAAAGACTGTGGAAGAATGGTTTCTGTATTTTTAAGATGGGAATACCCACCGAAACCGCCTTGCCACTTTTGATTTTTTTGCCGAAAAATGTTTTGAGTATTTATTTAATAAAAAACGCGGTTATGTCACGGTACAAAATTTTCTCTATCTTCAACTTTTTACCTAGGTACTTGGCCAAAAGTTGAAGAAGTTAGTTGCTAGTTGTGTTACTAAGGTAGGTGTGCATAGAGTTAAAAAAACTATGAGTGTAAATACAGTACCTAAAGATTCAAACGCCTCTTTAAAACGAAAGATAAGTGCGACCAGGCTTTCTATACTTCGCCAAACTGTAAATGGACTTATGAATCATACTAAGTATACCTACATACATAATTAATTACATAGTCGCAGTTGATCGACCTGCTTGATTTTTTAAACATTTTGCAGTGATACTTATAAAATATTGTAGGTAGTTAATAATTTGGTTTTAAGTAAAGTTGTTATAACATAAATGCAATTAGGTATAATAAAATTCGAATATTTCTGATACATGACTACAGGGTAGTAATAAACTTACATTTAAAAAATGCTTGTGACTTTGATCGACGTCACTTTTACGTCACTATTTTGGTTTGATTTTGGTAGGTAGGTATGCCTACCACTAAAATCAATCTCCGAAAATATCGCAACCGAAATCGGAACCTGTGTGTGAAAAGAATATGCGAACATGCTCATCAATCTCTTGCCCTTATCTTATCTTATTTGGAGTCGGCACAGTTGTTTTCTTTTGCCATTCATCCCTGTTAGCCGTCAAATCAACACACACCCGTTCTAGACATATCATCTTTCAAACAGTCCATCCATCTTTTCTTCGGTCGTCCTCTCCCAACATATCCATTAACATCCAAATTCATAACCCTTCTGCCTATATGACTTTCATCCCTCCGCATAACATGCCCATACCAGGCAAGGCCATTTCCTCTTAGAGTCTGTCTAATGTAATGAGTCGTTGCATACGGAAATGGCGCTAAATTTAAAAATCTCTAAATGTAAACACAGAAAAACTACAGACTTACAATAAAACTATTTTGATACTTTTATTTTATTTGTATGGAAATATCAAAATAGTTTTATTGTAGTTTTTCTGTGTTTAAATGTAAAAGATTTTTTAAATTCGCGCCATTTCCGTGTGCAACGACTCATTAGACAGACTCTATCTTATCCGTTATCGGTAATGGGCGCAACTTTCAGGCTTCCTCTTATGTACCCGTATATGTGAACATGCTGTGGCCAGTATTTACTGAATACGTATAGGTACCTATTTAGTTCAGCTTTGGTCACAGAGCTTTGGTGGCCAAGATATTTAAAAAACATGCTGTTAGTGTTTTTAATATATTTGTAGGTCTTATTATTGTTACATAAATAACATATTTGTCGACACATACCGAGTAGCTGACTATAAAAAAAAGCGATCTAACGTGTCGATGAAATCAAACTGTGATGAAAATTATTTTGTATAATGTCGATAGGAGAATAGAATAATTAAATTAATTATATTTTAGGTATCATACGAGCTCACCTATTAAGGAAGAAGCGACATGAGTGTGTGTGTTACAAACACAATAATTTTAATACGTACCTACTATGAACCCAATTCTTAGATTATGTGATCTGTAATATACCTAAAAAATACATTTAGTTTATTTAAATTTAACATTGTATTAAGGAATAAATTAGAATGATGGTGACAGTTCGATGAATTATCCATTTACCGCAATAAAATTGTTTAAATAAGTATAAACTGTTTTTTTATTAATAAACTCTTCTTCAGACTTCATGTAGCTTTCTTTTTTACTTAACTTTTTTCCAAAGTAACAATACATATTTATACAGAAGTACCTCTACTTTATTTTATTTCTTTCTTTCTTTATTGGTTCATCAAATGTATAGTCAAGTTACTTACGCGGGTATTGTTTAAACATAAAACGGAAATGCATCAGAACGTGTTGCATATCCGTTTCCGTTTCACATTCGTCCAGTTCCGTTCCAAGCAAAGCTCCTCCACTGCATATTTAAAATTGTGATCATATTTTGCTTTGTAACTAAAATTAACAGATAAATCCAGGTAAATCAGTAAAAACATTTTAAATAGTAATTATAATCATACTTGGTTTGGGCCATATAGCTATATTTAATAGAATAAATAAACTTTGTACCAATAAAATTGGCTGCTTGAAACAGAACGTGTCACACTACACTTTGACAGTTGTGCTGTCACTGTCAAGTCAATGAATCTGTCAGTGGATCAGCCGATACGCATACACTCGTTTGGTAGCCGCCTACACAAAAAGTAAACATTTTTATCTATCTAAGCCATATTAATACTCCAATTTACCAGTATGTTGTAGTCTAATGTCGGTTGCGAAGAACTATTAATAGTTAAGATAAGGTTACTATCAACTTCGCTCCGCAAAACTCTACCGACTTATCGGCTATTTAGGATAAACATGTAAGTTCAAAATATAGCTTTTTCTGAATAAAAAAAATCTTTAAAAGTAAATGAACAACATTTTGAGAATATTGTTTAAAATTTTGAGTTCAATTGGTAGTCTGAGTCATCTCATTAGTAACAGTATGTTGGTAAAAATGAGGTTATACCTACATACTTTCATTCCATCTAATATTTGTTGCACTATTCTATTAATAACTGTACAATGCTATCAAATAATTGTGTATATTTACTCAGAGCCCTTTTCAAACTAATAATATCAAATATTTTCAGGTATAAGCTTATTCTGATATTCTTTTTCTTGCTAAAAGCAGCAAGCTTAGCAGATGTTACATATTATGAGATACTCGGCGTATCCAAACAAGCATCCACACAAGAAATAAGACAAGCTTATAAAAAACTAGCCATAAAGTTTCACCCTGATAAAAATCCTGTAAGTATTTTTAATAATATTACAGAAACTGAAAACTATTGTGATAAACACACTGCCCTGAACTCTTGTTAGTCACACTGGTAGCGTAACAAACCAATTACTTCCATTTATTTCTAGTCATGATTGCATTTTTCAGTTAGAGAAAATATCAGCATGCATGTTATTGACATAAACAGTGCTGAAGATTCTTAAAATTTGAATATCCCATAGTATTGATGAAATAGTTCTTCTTTCATCAATACTATGCTATAAAACATTTCATGCTATAAAACTTTTTTTTTATTTACCACATAGTTATTATACCAACTACCATGGAGGAATATAATATATTCTACTGAGTTAAACAGGTAGTAAGCTACCTATCTTCTAATAAAGAGTAACTAAAATCTGACTTCATAAATGTATCTCAATTTATTCTAGGAAGTGTCAGTACAAGAAAAGTTTCTGAAAATAACAGAAGCATATGAAACACTAAAAGACCCTGATAAGAGACACAAGTATGATGTATATGGCAGCTATCCCTCGTATACTAAAACCTATGATCATAGGAGCCAAGCAGAGTACAACAATTTGTACTACAATGGACTGTACCATGATGATACATTTGTGGATACACTTTCTTCTGGTAGCTTTTGTAAGTATTGAACAAGATACATAAGATAAATATTTACATTACAGATTTAATTTATTTTACCATTCTATTATTTTATGAAAAGCAGAACATCACATTTTTAATAGAGAAATAAAGCAGCCCAATCTTTGGCTAACTCCAAAACTAAATTACATCATTTATTTATTTATAGCCTTACATCAGAACTTAACAATTATATTACAGTGTTTCTTATAGCTTATATATTTGTTTTTGTTTTTCTGCCTGCCTCTTGAAAAATTAAATAATATAAGTTGTTATTTTCCATCATTAGAATATTTTCTATTGAGCCGACACAGAAATAGCCATGCATGGTTACAAAAAATATGTTCTGAAATAACTTTGTTTGTTTTAGATAATTATTTACAAGATGGATTCCACTTCATCAATTTCTATTCTCCATTCTGTCCACCCTGCCAAAACCTTGTGGACCACTGGAAAAAGCTGGCTGAAATCTATAAAGGCATAGTAAGTATTTATCTACATTTAAAAATGTATATGCTGTAAATCCAGTTTTAATTGTGGTGTACCAATATGTAAGATAAATTAAGTTACTAAGAACTTCAAAGACTGCATAGATTTAAAAGTATTTTATTTGTAAAAATTACTACCAAGTTAGCAGAGACTGTTATTTTGTAAAATGCTTGTTCAATGTTTTTTTTTTTTTTAGGTAAAAGTGGCTGCAGTAAACTGTAAATATTACAATTACTTCTGTTATAACTCCATGAGAATTGGCAGCTACCCCACTTTATTGTTTTACCCAAATGTAAGTATTCATCTACATTTAAAAATTAATAAACTGCAAATACTTGTGGTATACCATAGCAATATGTAAGATACATTAAATGACTAAAAACTACAATATTTAATTAGTTAATAAGTTTTTAGTAAGTACTACTTTGAGGTGAATCGTAAAATCAGCTAAGAACTGACCCAGTTAGTTTCAAATATTTTACCTACTAACATTATTTGGATCCCATTTTATAGCATATTTTATTATTATTTACAAAAAAAAGGTTTATTATCAATGAATAAACATAAAATTGTCTACATCATTAACAAACATCTGAAACTTAAGAATGAAAGCAATCTTGTTTAGTGAGCTCCTTTTTTCTTCAGCTTTAATCATTTGCATAGTAAATGAGTACTCAATAAGTACAGGTAACAGTTTATTCCTTCTTTTCCCTAAGGGTCGCAAAGGCAACTACATCTACTACCGAGGAGAGCGCAACATCGAAGCTCTCGATCAGTTCGTGATGTCTTACTTGAGAAGCCAAATGCACGTTCCTGTCATCACGCAAATACGAAACACGGAGAAACCAATGGCGTACGTGCTGGGTAACAACAGGATCGAGAAGGACTCGCTCACGAGGATCGCTTATCTTTTGGTGAGTATACTTCTCAACGTAGATACTAGTTGCCTTGCCGATGTCTCTTCGTAAATCGAATTAACTTTAGTGCCTAAAGTTTGATGCTTGCGTTGGAAAATACGTTTGAAAATACAAAAAAAAAAAAAAACATTACGCAGGTAGGTGTGCCACTGTTTAAAGCGTAAGAATAATTAGGCGTAGGTAAATTGGTCTACGCAAAGCGTGAAATTCATTACTTCTGCTATAAGTACAATCATCAAACGTGAAAAAGGTATTACTGTTTTATGACCATTTATTACGTACGTTCTAGTTCTATACATATTTTTATGACCATTTATTGTGTTCTGTTTGTTTGTTTGTTTGTTGTGTGAACCCAGACAAAAAAAACTAAAGTATTTTATTATAGTATTATGTATTTAGTATTTCAAATACAAAATGAAAAAGTATTTAGTATTTGAAATACTAAAATACAGAGAGTATTTGTATTTTGTATTCAAATACATTTTACAACCTATTTTGCACATCTCCGATTACGTTCTAGTTCTATACATATTTTTTATGACCATTTATTGTGTTCTGTATTTTATCTATGACAAATTTATCGTACATTATTTTATGTAATGGACCACAGGAAATGTTAATTATCATATCACATCAACGCACATGAGGTCACTACTAAATTGGAAAATTGCATGCCCTACATTGTCTACATGGTCAGATTTAATCATTTTATAAATATCATTTTGCTATCAACAATCATTATAGGTGACATATTTTTTTGTCCCAGTGGTTATTCCTACCGAATGCGAAAGTCAAGCAACATTAGACAGACACGGCTAGGGTTACCGGTAGATTTTTCTTCGTGCTTCGAATGAGCAAAGACCTGGCTGTATGTAAGACTATCCACGGTTTTGATTTTATCTACACGAATATTTACTTTGTAATAAAATATAATGTAAATGTTTCCCTCGCTCCACAGAAAGGCCTAGTCACAGTAGCAATCGTGGACGACGACAGCTTACGTTCAAAGCTCACCAAAGACGAGTACACCGCAGTTGTGTTCAGATTTAGAAAGGACTCCAAAGACATTGACAGTACGGACGAGAAGGAAGTATTGAAGGAAATCGTGGCAGCCCTGCCGAAGGTCGAAATGATCGATCCGGAAAAGTTTAAGGTATAAAGTTAAAATAGTTGTTTCTTCATAAACATACTACTTATACACTTCAACTTGATGTTAGGTGGATAGGAACTGAACACCCACTATCTCGCAAAAAAAAAATTACTTATTTTTGTTTTTAGAAAATAAGAAATCAACTACGCAGTGGTCACAGAACGCCTTGGGCGATCTATTTTTCATCCAAAGAAAATGACGAAGACAGACTACAGCTGCATCAGATGACAGTCACACATTCTGATATTAATTTTGGTAAGCTGCCATATTTAGCTATTCAACTGGTATCTACCTATTTGTAATTCACCCACAAATCCGTAAGAATTGAAGTCTTAAAACTAGTTTTAAACGAATAAGACAGAACTGTATAAGACTGGCACATGACTGTGAGGCAGGGTTCGAAATTATCAGGATAAAAACGCTTCTTGATAATTATCCGATAATTATCGGATAATTATCCCCAGTGTAAGAAATTTATTTGTTATAGTGTTTCATGACAAATGTATTATTTTATCTGAATCCGAATATGTATATTTGATCATATAAAAGAAAGTAAATTATACCGATTTTGTATCAAAATATACAATCTGGCAGCACAGAATTTTTTTGTATTATTGGGGGAATCCCCGCAACATGTAAAGACAGTTCGCGCGTTTCGATACACGCAAGTTTGGAAATGTACGTTCGGATACAGTGTACTTTACTTTAGGCTTTTTTTTGTTATTATCAATTGATAATTATCAACCTGTTTTTATCACGATAATTATCATGATAATTATCATTGATAATTATCCTTTCGAACCCTGCTGTGAGGATTAGCGTGAATAGAGAAGAGGCCTACCTATATACCCAGCACCCACCAACCAGTCACCTGCCTTAGGCATGGGCCGAAACAACGGGAGTGCAGAGGTACTTGCTCGAGGCCTGTTCCCAGTTAGTGCACTCCCTACAAGTTCTTTAATGCGTCCCTGTCTTTCTCCTCCCTAAGGCCTATACCCAACAGTGGGTGGATGTGTGCTGTAATGTAAATGATGGTGATGACTGATGAATGATGATAAAGACCAGTGTGCTAAACTTAAACCTGCAGAAAGAGGGTTTGAGGGTTCCAGAGAGTGCAGACAGCAAACAACATTTAGCAAGTTTTTTTTTTTTCAGGCGAGATTGACTGCGATAAGTGGATAGAACTGTGCGCGTCACTACAAATGGACGAGTTACCGGGCTGGGGCGTGCTGAAGCCGGGTGGGGCTTACCAACGCGTGTGGAGCGCCGCGGACATCGTCCTAGCCGCCGCCGCGACTAGCCTGCACTCGCTGTCGCCCTCGCACCTGCAGAGGATCCTAGCCGGAGGTGATTCCTTCTCCCTCCCACTGCTATTAGAAATAGAATCGCCACCCTGCGAGTGCGGAGTGCATCTCAGAATGTCCATCCAATGCACCATATGCCCTAAGCTACGGCATGATAATGAGTTCTCCTAATCGATTTTTGGATGATGGCAGCCACTTACAAAAAGATTCGATTCGACCACAACCTCCGGAACCACGTAGGCAGTCGTGTGTTAAAATAATCTAATTAAACCTGCATTTATTCACAGATACGGAGACATGGGTGCTCGCAGTAGTTCCGTACAAGTTGTCGTGGGGCCATATTGAGGGACCCTTCACCAAAGCCAGTATGCATTTCATTGATCATGAAGATATTAGCGTGAGTCTTTATATTATTTCAACTCCTGTAGAATATTCTACATTTTAGGCATAGATTTCAGCTAGATTTTTATTATTTATTTCAGTTCGGCATAATGGTGTGCACACTACAAACGGACAAATACTGTCGCGCCCTAGCGTCCGACCAGCCGTCGATAATCGTACAGCGCGGGAACAACAGACATTACTACCACGGACAAGTGAATGAGGCAAACATTGTGGAGTTCATTGACCTGCTCACTAATAGCGCTGGTAAGGAATGGTACATTGCACTCTAACTAACATAGACATAAGCATGGACATAAGGTAACATAGTAATAAGGAGACGTACAAATAGTCGCAAAGGTTTTGTCGAATATAACTAATTCAAGAGAGATTTGATAAAAGACCACATCAGTTATTCAAAGGGTATTTTGCTACCGATTCGTAAAAGGAACTTAACTAAATCTGAACTAAAATTATTGCCGTCCTTTCCTGTATCTCATGATAGAAAATTTGGTCGAGATTTATGCAACTACGAATTGCTACCATTGTCAGCCAATAAGCAAAGCTATTAGGTTTATTTATTTATTTATCCATAGCTGGTTCGTATCCACTGACCGCAGCTACGAAATATAAGAACATCATGATATAACTGTACCACAATTTGTTAGTTAAAGACCCCAGGTCTTGTAAATTTTCTTTCAAAGTGTTTGTTATTTCCAGACATGGAGTTATCTGAGAGTCAGATCCTGGAGATAATGGACGCGGGCAGCAGAGAGCACACGTGGCTAGTGGCGTTCCTGCCGGCGCGCTGCGGACGACTGTGCGACGATCTGCTACATCAGTGGAGACTAGTCGCAAAAAGAGTAAGTAAAATTTTGCCTTTAGGACCGCTAGTACCATTGAGAAGTAGGGTGGTACTAGTGGGACATCTACATGTCCGAGTAGTACCACCGAGAAGTAGGGTGGTACTAGTGGGACATCTACATGTCCCAGTAGTACCTCCGAGAAGTAGGGTGGTACTAGTGGGACATCTACATGTCCCAGTAGTACCACCGAGAAGTAGGGTGGTACTAGTGGGACATCTACATGTCCCAGTAGTACCACCGAGAAGTAGGGTGGTACTAGTGGGACATCTACATATCCCAGTAGTACTACCGAGTTATTGATCTGATTGGATCGGATCATATTGAATCGGATTGTTTGGGTCGAAATGGATTGGATTGGATTGATTTGGATTAGAAATTGTTCCCACTAAGTCGCTCTCTTTTTGCAATGTTATAAATTTTGATCAAATTTTTTGGTGTCCTATGATCCTATCTTATCCGAATTCATCCGCATGATCGCATTATTATTATTTTTTTTTTTTCAGTAACTTTTTAACAATAAGTGTGTGCATTCAAAAACGAAATTTGTTTACGGAAATCTTGCCTTGATGTAAAGTTTTGTGAAGGAAGTGTAATTTTTTTTAAGCTGCGTCCGCTGGAGTTTGTCCGCGTGGGCGCGCTGCAGTGCGGGGGTGCCGCGGGGGGCTTCTGTAACAACGTGCGCACGCCCACCGCCCGGCTGTATCCCATAGCGTCTGGACACCATTACACGTACGTAACTAGCATTTTATCAAATTAAAAATTCATAATCTATACTCCATACAATGAAGACCCTTACAGGTACTTCCTCACTGCGAAGATTCGTGGGCGGGCAATATGCGTGCGCATAGACTATCTATAGACACCATTATGCATATAATGGGCGGTTTAGATCGTTCAAGCTGTAAGTATAGTGCATAGTACAGATGGTAAGTTGAACCGTGTAAACGTCAACTTGAAAGCTAACTTACTAACTTGAATACAAGTAGGAACTGTTCTAATGCACTTGAACAATGTAAACCGCCCATTACATAGACAACCTATGCGCGCTCAGGTTGCTCGCGAAAGAATGCTCACGGTGAAGACGAACCTTAAAACCTAAAAGTTACTACAGATTGTTCCAATCTACAAAATGAAAACTTGTACCCTATATTTCAGGGTAAACTTACAACACTTGTCCCAAGCGCCGTACATGTGTGAGTGGGCGCTGGAGTACATCGACGACTCCATACAGAAGCTCAACTGGCACTCCTTCAACAAGCTCGTGCTCTCCGAGGAGCTGAATCCCTCCAGGTACCTTTGTCATTTAATTTATTCTTATTATATTATATTTATTTCTACCGGGTGTAAAAATCAGCGTACTGACAGGTTGTTCAGTCAATGAAACTAAACAGCTTTCACCAGGTGATTCTCTCAGGAAATAAAAATCTATTTTGTAAATGTTACAGTGGTAAGAAGCCGTGGTTGGTGTACTTCCACTCTCCGCGATGCTTCCACTGCTACGAGATGTATCCGGACTTCGCCATCACAGGCATCGTAAGTAATATTCATCTATCTGGCCCAGTGAAGCCGACCAATCACGCTAAAACTCAACTTAACCCAACCTACCTGACGGACCCGACAAACCCGATCGTCCCGATGAACCCGACCATCGTGATGAACCCGACCTACCCGTAACTGGGTGATCCGACGAACTCAACAGATCCGACAAACCATAAGGACCCGACCCCTACGATGAACCTGACCGACCTTACCCATAACAAACCAGCCAGACCCGATAGTTGGGTCTATTAATTTTAACCTCACTTTAATTTGACTTTTTTCAGAATCTCCACAACAGCGTACACCTGGGCAAAGTGAACTGCGTGTCGGAGCGCGGACTGTGCCAACACGAACAAATCACGGCGTACCCCTCCCTGCGCCTGTACCTACCGCGCAGCAAGCACCACCACTTCAGCAGCGTTATATCACTACCTGTAAGAGACTACGAGACCATGCTGAACCAGATCAAACCGCATCTGAGGAAGTATGATGCGAGCTTGTTGGACGACCAGCTGGGAGTCAGGAGTCAGAGCGTTCATATGAAACACGACGAGTTTTAGGTTTTATTGTTGATCTCAGTACTACTGCGACTCAGTGATAGTCTTGAAAAGACGTTGAGGCTTTGAAACAAATTAGTATTTTGGACTTGGGTTCAGTTCGAAAATTACTTCTTTTATCCTCGCATCATATGCTGGGGGATTTATGGTTTCTTTTTTTATCTTGAGAGTTACATTGTTAGCTTCCTCATATAATGCCACTTCCAGTGCTTCTCTCCTACTGAAAATTTTTATGCAAACAAACAAACAAAAGTAACCTTAGCTTATTTACAAAATATCTGTAAAACCAAAAACAAATGGGAAAACTTATCGTTTGTACAAAGACAAAAACGTGTTTATTATAGGTAGGTATTAACTAATTTGTATAATGAAGTATTGAAAAATAGTACAATCGATCACAATATGTACATTAATATTAATAGGCAATTTTAGCAGATTATTTAATTTTCTTTATTAATATTTAGATTTGTATTTGCATTTAATATAATTGTGATACTTTCGAATAAGCAATATTTATTTAGAATCTCTTTTAAGAACAATAACAAGTACCAATTGGTATTTATAGCGCCTTTTACTTGAAATTGCCTGTATAGAATAAGCAGGCAGACCAACATTTTAATAAATTATTTGATATTACATAATTAATCGTTTTTTTTTTGTTTTTTTTTTTATAATACCCTATAAATCGTCCCACTGCTGGGCAGTTATAAAAAAAGTTCATTTATAAAAAATTGTAAGTGCATTTGTTGCATTGCAACTTACAATGCAACATATTTTTTTGGGAAATAAAATAAAACAACAATTTTTTCTTACATAAAAAAAGTTTATAGCAATATTAAGTTAAGATAAAGATAAACTAATCAGGTTATAAGTAAATGGGTAAACAAGTAATTTATTGAATAACTGGCATCTTCACACACAACATCTGAAAATAAAGAAAAATATATCTTAAATGCTTCACTCCCATGAAACTTGAGAATGCGGATGCTGACTCGTAGTCACATCAGTGTGATCAACAGTATTTTTTTTTCTAGATAGTCACACCAGACAATTTCAACAGCATTTGTAGCAGGTACACATACACTCAATCCCTTTTTTTTGTAAAGAAACTATAAATTATATTATACACAAACTTACATCATTATTTCTGTTGAGCTGGGCATCAATGATGTCCTGGTCAACACTGCAAGGTAGGAAGAAGTCCACAATGTCGTACAAGCCCTTGGAATCCAACACTAAGCGGTCTTCTCCAATTTCTAGATTAAGATCCTTAAGTTCCACCTGCAAAAGATTTATTTGTGAGATACCTAGTGGATTTTTAAATAAACAATTTAGTTTGTAAACAACAGAAGAGCTCCAGTTTTCTAGTAGCAAGCAACAGTGTACTTACAGTAGGTGGAATTTTAAATTCAGCCAGTAAATATTCTATTTCTCCAGTAGGAGGCTCACGCCTCAATCTGTACACCATTTCTTTCTTTCTTGTTACTGGCAATTCAGTTATTTTGGCAGTTGGCTTATTACCTATCTCCTCAATCAATGGAGGTTTCATTGCATCTTCACAAGTCTTCACATCCCTAATCTGGATTCTGTGTGTCTGCAATGTACCTATAGACTTCCTATTTTTCAAAATTGTGTACTTTTGCATGTCTATTTCAAATTGATATTTGTCTTGGAGACCTTCAAATACAACTGTAAGAAAGAATGTTTGGAACAGGTCATCCTTCTCAATTTTCTTAAAGAAATCTGGATTTATAGCCACATCATAGACAGAGGCTGGGGCTCCCGACTTGTCTGCTTCAGTTCGACCCTCCCCAATGCTCATGGGCACCCGATAACTAGAAGGATCCTCAGAACTTAGGATCTGCATTAGCTCTTCATTTGTTATATCTCGAGGACATGGTATAGCTTCAGTAAGGCAAATGTTGACAAAGACTTTCTTGCCATCAGGTTTTGTAAATGTTTTCACGCAAAATCCTGGAAAAATTGGTGGTAGATTAGTAAATAGTTTAGGTTAGCAAAACATTAGAAGAGGGAAAGACCTTGGATAGGACAGCTACCTACCAGGCCTAGGCTTGACAAGCTTTGATGGAACCGTTTCTACGGATGAGAATAGTTTATTTATCTCCTCCTCCACCGGATTTTCCTACAAAACAAAAACAATTAGACATGTCTTCAAGATTCTTATGATGATTGGTATTTTTCTTGCATTTTACCTTCACAATTCTCATGTGTTTCTCCATTATCGTAGGATCCACTTCCAGGTTTATTGTCTTTTTAGTCATTTTGTGTATGTTTCTATGGGAACAGACACTTTCAAAAAAGATTTTGTTTTACACAAATGAGGAAAATTCGAAACCAAGAACAAGAACTGCCAAGAACAGCTGTTTTGTGTTTTTTTTGGTAACTTATTGCATTTTTTATTAACGAAAAAAAAGAAAACGCACTATACATTTGAAACTTTTGTCTCTTTCTAAACTGTTGTCAGCTGGAGAAAACGCCTTGAAAATGTAAAAGATGCTAACCAATCAAAATATCACGTTTTACTTTATAACCAATCACAGTCAGCCGGAAGTACAATTCAACCAATGACAACGCTCCGTTTACCTCCGTTTAGCACAGTGACGTAAACCATGCGTAAACCATTCATTCATTCACTCAGTTACAAAAAAAAAATCATAAGTTTCCATACGTCAGTGAACTGTCATGGGAACTAGGTCGAAGAAATAGTCGATGTATAAATTATTGAGCTAATTTAAAGCATTTTTGTACTATCTTAGTATGAAAATATCACCTACACGACACGCCTGAAAACCCAGCTGATGATGTAATTCTCCGTAAGTGACAAATAATTCGATAACCTCGGTGGAAATCAATCGAAGGTAAGGGTCACAATCAATCTTGTCTTGCAGATTTCTTTGCCATATTTTATCTAATTTTACTTTCTTTTATGCTTTTGAGTAGTAATATTCACTATATTTTCCTTGGTGGACCCGTACTGCGTCCTATAATCGTCGGATGATAGTCGTGGAGAATGTAAAAAGTTGTGTTGTGGCGAAAAATGGGCTCAGTCTGTCAGCTGTAGTGAACGTAAAGATACGTAGCTATACTTGCATATTTTATTATGTATGTAACTTGGGAATATCATTCAATCAATCCACTGATAAAAAAATGATATCTCAAGACATATTCAACTTACTAATTCGCCATTTCAAGCTTCAGAGTTAATTTATATACTCATTTGCTATGAAATAACGTAACTTTGTACTATTTCAATACTAGGCTATGTCAGCATGAATATATTTTTTTAATCCTTGATTTTGAACTAAACTTTTGTCATGGAAACAAACAGGTTGTTGCCTCTAATGTAATTAAATTATAATTTACATTACAAGTTACACCTATTAAAATCTTAAATAATCTTTACTGTGTGCATTTAAGAATTTAATTAAGATACTAAATGCACCAGAAAATATTCTCCTAATCTATTTGAAATTAAATATTTAGATAAGAAAAGAACAGTTATAAAAGGGCTTAATATTAAAATAATACCTGTATAACAAATAATTATATTTGATTTCTCAAAATGTTCAGTTTATGTTTCAGACAGTGTTATATGGCATAGCACACCAACATGGCTGACAAGCATACTCTGAACTATGAGGTGCGGGAGCTCAAGCTTGGAGCTAGCTTCACTGACAAGAAGGCCTCTCAATATCACACTATCAAATGTAAGCATACTGTATCACTCAAAAATTCAAGATCTATTTTAAAATTTTGGAAGAACTAAGCTTCTAACTTGATTTGGCCACTGTGTCTTGAATCTGTTGATAAATGAGATGATCATTGACCATTTGGTTTAACATTACAAGTACCAAAGTAATTTCTAATGTAGGATGGGTTGGGTATACAGGGAGTAAAAAAAATGCTGACCAAACTTTAGGGTGTGAACCCTACCCATGAAACTGAACAACTTTCATTAGGAACATCGGTTGAAATATTTAAAATAATTTAGCCCTCCATACAAATGTCAGCTGCTTGAGTCATTTTGTATGGGAGGGCCAATTTTTTTTTTATAATTTGCCCTATGTTTCTTGAGAATGTTGTTTAGTTTCATGGGTATTAGGTTCAAATCCTGAAGTTTGGTCTGCTAATTTTTTACTCCCGGTATATCCATTGTTATCAACTACCAAATGTTTTCAGATGACTTCAAACCAGCATCAGTGGACGTTAACAAAATGGCAACAGTTGATGTTGGTACAAATAATCAAGTCACAGTTACTGTTCCACAT
>JARACY010000725.1:0-78967 GCA_029255725.1 Scrobipalpa atriplicella | reverse complement strand
CTGCGGGTGATGCTATTCTAACCCGGCACCACACGGGTACTTACTTACATAGAAGTAAGTTAGTTGCATGAGTTTTCTGCCTTCGGCTTAACAAATAGACACAAGGAACAACTAAACACAAACAAAGTTCATTATTTGGCGTGTGCGACCAACCATGTCGAATACCTATCTCACAGAGTTAAGTTAATAAAAGTAATAACAATCAACATACGGCCAAGTTGCATAGAGTTTCAAACAACTGTTTTCTTTATATGATCTTTGGGAATCACTGACTTCTTTATTCGTTAGGAACGTAGGTTAGGGATCGTCCTAGCAATAGTACTCCTGAAATTACTGAAAGAAAACCTAGTAAAATTTGATATTTTCATAAAGTAAGATTATTTCCAGTTGGTTAGGACAACAACTTGATCAAAAGCATCATTCATAATAGAGCATTATATTGGAATAGCAATTTGTATAATAGTAGGTACAATCTTCCATGCTGGACTGGGAGTGACAGAAATACATAGAATGTGCCAGCTGCATTTCCTCCCGGGCATGCTGTAAAAACCAGCTAAGGGATTCGAAGGTTTCAGTATTGTAATTCAGGCGATGGGCTGACAACCTGTCACTATAGCAGTATACAGATAAATCTAGAATAACCCTCAAAACTTGTAAGAAGTGGCGGAATGACCTTTGTTTAGGTCGTTTACGCTCTGCCTACCCCATTAGGGATAAAGGCGTGATTATATGTATGTATGTATGTAGGTACAATCTAAATCCACCCGAAACATAACTCTACGAAATGGCGTTCGAAAACTTTCCCAATTTGTTCTAATTAATTAATTAAGGCTTTCCAAAATGTTGTGTCCTTTCATTATTACGGTTTTATTACTTTTTGTTTGATTATGAACCTTATTGTTATCGCGCCATATACTCGAAACTTCGGCAATGCGTGTTCACACGATCTTGAAAGGATTAGGTCTCCTTCTGTTGAGTTGGGTTTCGGGTGGATTTAGATTGTACCTACATACATACATACATATAATCACGCCTTTATCCCTAATGGGGTAGGCAGAGCGTAAACGACCTAAACAAAGGTCATTCCGCCACTTCTTACAAGTTTTGAGGGTTATTCTAGATTTATCTGTATACTGCTATAGTGACAGGTTGTCAGCCCATCGCCTGAATTACAATACTGAAACCTTCGAATCCCTTAGCTGGTTTTTACAGCATGCCCGGGAGGAAATGCAGCTGGCACATTCTATGTATTTCTGTCACTCCCAGTCCAGCATGGAAGATTGTACCTACTATTATACAAATTGCTATTCCAATATAATGCTCTATTATGAATGATGCTTTTGATCAAGTTGTTGTCCTAACCAACTGGAAATAATCTTACTTTATGAAAATATCAAATTTTACTAGGTTTTCTTTCAGTAATTTCAGGAGTACTATTGCTAGGACGATCCCTAACCTACGTTCCTAACGAATAAAGAAGTCAGTGATTCCCAAAGATCATATAAAGAAAACAGTTGTTTGAAACTCTATGCAACTTGGCCGTATGTTGATTGTTATTACTTTTATTAACTTAACTCTGTGAGATAGGTATTCGACATGGTTGGTCGCACACGCCAAATAATGAACTTTGTTTGTGTTTAGTTGTTCCTTGTGTCTATTTGTTAAGCCGAAGGCAGAAAACTCATGCAACTAACTTACTTCTATGTAAGTAAGTACCCGTGTGGTGCCGGGTTAGAATAGCATCACCCCATATCTACCTGCGGGTGTCGTAAAAGGCGACTAACGAAGGGTACGAGCCTAACCTGAATTAGGGAGATCATGCCTTAAAAAGTTGGCCCAATATGGATTGGTCTAATGAGGATAAAAACGCAAAGCTAATTGCAGATGGCACCACCAGCGAGTGTTCCAAAAGAGACCAATGAGAAGACGCAAAACTGATATTGACATTGACATTGACAGATTACTGACCAATCACAGGAAAAAGGAACACTGGCGCTATTTAGTTCCCAGTTTTTCTCCCCATTCACACAATATTTTTGAATTTCTTCGCAGGTGTGTGCCAGCTTCTTCACGATGTTTTCTACACCCTAAAAGCGTCGAATTAACGTGTAAAATTACCGGAAAATTACTAAAACACTTAGCAAACTTTCCGTTTAGAAACACGACCACAGAATATACACAACCATCAATCAACGTAAAGTCTGGTGTCACGCTGCAAAAGAGACTCGTTGCCATAAAAAAAAAATAATGAAGCTACCAGCCATTATAAAGGTAGCAGAAAAAAATTATGTGACTTCTTATTATTTTGAAAAAAAAAAACGAGTAATTTAAAAAGTTCAAAAAACTCAACTGCGAGGGAAATTAGCTTTAAAACTTTAAATCATTATAGATCCTAAACGGTCATTCAAAACGAAAATTAATGCTGTAAGAAACCTTTAACCGATTTCCAATTACCTATTCAATTATACCCCACTTGACATAGTTGGTCGAATTTATTTTTTTTAATTTTCACAAAATGGCGTCTGATTGTCGCCATATTTAATTTTGATCAAAATCATGTCTTAAGTGACACTCGCATGGTTAAGACGAATCGATTGACGTATGAATCATTAAAATCAGCCTACGCGTTTGGTGTCTAGAGCGCCACACAGGTTCAAACATACATACATACATAGGTTGATAAACACATTACCCTCCTTTGCGTTGCGCAGTCGGGTAAAAAGCTTCAATATCTCGGGATAATTACGAGCAGGCTTTTACTCAAGGAAGTAATTGGGTACTATAATTACATAAAAGCATTTTCTCATTTAAATATACTAGAATGTACCCAAGTACACAGTAGGTACCTTTCCGCAGTACAATAAAAAAAAGGACGGGATTAGCTTAGCGTTAATTAGAATGAAGCACTTTGGTAAGATGTGCAAATTAGTTACTGGAAGGAAGAAATAAAATTGACTGGTTTTTGCTGGCTGTATTGGCTTAGAAATACTTAAAATAAGGGCGTAAAAGTTTTCATTAGACCTGCTGTGTAGTAGTAAAAATATTCTTACACCATTGGAAGATTAGATGGCTAGTTCACCCATAAATTTTCACGAATAACATAGCCTACTTTTGATCGCGGGATATATCTCATTTCTACGGAAAAACTCACTAAACCGCGTGTGAAAAAGCTAGTATCATATTTATAATTGCACATATATGTAGTTATTTGATTCTTACACATGTATGATAGTAATCTAAATCCGACCAACAAAGTACAGAAATAAGAAGTATAAATTCATAAAAACATTTGGATTAATAATACACAGACTAAAGATAGAAAAAAATCGCATTTTTATTGCTCTTAGTCCCGCATTAGGCAATAGAATATATAAAAAATAAATTTTATAATATCCGTTATCGTAAAAATGTTAGCAAAGCAGAGGTGCAGAAAGCTGTCATAACAAAATAAGTGTTGAGTAATTTCGACGCTAATAGAAGAGAACCACTCTCCAGTATTCCAAACAATTGGGTTTTGCAACACCACTTATCTACACTGATGTGGTGTTGCAAAACCCAATTGTTCTACAGACTCAAAACTGTAAATTCCTGGAAGTAAAAAAATATGCGATCCGAGATATATACCTAGCATAAAACTCATACTTATTTATAGTTCCAACATATTTTACTCAAATAGCTAGCATATTTTACTCATAATTATTATGCAAATAACTTTTACTGTTCGTGATTCTAGTCAATAGAATTGTTCTGCACTGCACATTATGTGGGTTGAAGCGTTGAAGGTATCATCATCTTCCTAGCCTTTTCCCTAATTTCTTGGGGTCGGCTACCTCAGGTTATTATTAGACAATGGTGTTAATTCAGGACGCACTATTACTAATTCTAATTCTTAGTAGCGCTGTCACTTTCTTAAATTTGACATAAGAACAGGATAGCAAACAAACACGTGACTTTGACATTTTTAATTTGACATACGGCGCTTTAAATAAGGAATGACCATAGAGCGTGCTCACTAATTTTAATTAATTTAAGCAGTCTTATGTCAGATAAGAAATGTCAAACTCACGTATTTGTTTGCTATCCTGTTCTTATGTCAAAGTTAAGAAAGTGACAGCGCTACTAAGAATTAGAATTAGTAACTGGACGGCGTGAATTGAGGCCAATAACACAATATTTTTTAACGTTTTAGTAAAACTAAAACGCAAATTCCACGCATAAGACAGCATACCTATATTACTGTGGTTATTTTTAGCTCCATTCTTAACATTTTCGCAACTATATAAGCGATTTTCACGCTGATATCCATTTCGATATAGCCACTTATTTTCAAACACATTTTCTTTGGCAATATCTTTGACATGTACTTAGTCACGGCTGTCAAAAGTTTGTCGAACTGTCAGTTGTAGAAGCACTTATGGTTATTTCAATTTGGAATATCAGTTCATTTTAGTTAAAAAAGATCAGCGCCTAAACTTAAAACCTACTTTAAATAACTCGAAAAAAAGTAATCCTACAAAACATAGGTTTAACCATACCAGAAAAGGGTGGCACAAAACCTCTATCAAAAATAACATTCCTAGGGAGATAAAACGTAATTGTAGAGGTCCAAAGGGCCGGCTTAATAGAGTTTAAACTTGTCCCCTGAGGTCAATTCGGCCCTTCGTGGTGACAAATTTTAATGGAGGTGTCTCTGAAATAGTGTTGTCGCAATAGCACTAACTAATCGATATCGATTTTTGAAGTGAAACTTCTTTAGGCGCGTTGAAAGTAAAATTCAAAGATCGCGTCACGGAAATACGTCACGCAATCAGTCACGCAGGTTGAAACGGAAGTCGAAACGAAATGTCAAAGCAGTTTCACTTCTAATTCTAACACGTGTGGTCGGCACGCTCTTTTTTTTATTTGAGAAACAGAGCCCGATGAACTAACCTAACCCTATCGATAGATTGCGTTCTTTAAAACATTTATCGATAGGCTTATCGATATTATCGCTAAAATCTATAATATAATTACTAACATTATTGATGTTCGGCAATACTCGATATTTGTAAAAACATCAAAAGTATTGCACTTACTAGCAACTCTATAAAAATATCAATAGATCGATACCATAATAGTGGCCTGTCTATTTTATTACTATTGTTTAAGGTTAAATATCGATAGGCAAACTATCGATAGTCTGGCAACACTACTTTGAAGGTGTCAAAATAGCTCAAGATTTTATTTGTACTGCTTCTGGGACCGAGATAATTCTCTTTGAAGATCCCCTAGCGATCGCAAAGGCCTAAAAGGTCTTCTGTCTTGTCAGGGCAAAATTCAATGGAATTAATTAACCAAATTGTAAGGAAATAGGGTTTATTTTACTTCAGAGAATACTTTTATTCCTTTTGATTTTAGCTTCATACTAAATGTTTCACTTATTCAAGGTAAAAATATGCCTTTATTTTTAATCACCTTGTGCTGAATGGGAAGCTATGAACTCAATAAAATAAGCCTCTTATGGGGTAAGCAGGGTGTAACATTAAGGCCCGTATTTATAATCAGCTCTCAAGAGTGACATCGAGTTTGAGTTCGTATCAGAAACGTCATTCCAATACAAAATGACCTGTCAAATCCGCACTCAATATTGCTCTCAATCTTGAGATGGCTTTATAAATACGAGCCTTAAAAAAGGAGCATTTGTGTATCGCTGTTGTAAAAAAGATGTTAGCACATCACATAAATAGTAGTACTTAATATATCTACAGGTTTTTACAGTTTGCCCGACTCTTATCTAAAATATTCTAACCAAGTTATTTCTCCCAGTCTAGCATGTAAGTAAAGAAACAAAGGATAAAAATCTAGCAGTCTGTACGTAATTGAGCTGAGAACGTGAACGTAATGCGCTTCACATTACAGAGGGGATTAACCGTAGAGATACGGGTTCAAAATTCCCTTTGAAGGGATTTAAGGTAGGTAGGTATCTACCTAAATTACAAGTTTTAGATATTTTAATTTTTTTTGTGATTGTACTGCAGTTTTTCACTTATTTTATTCAAAATATTTGAAATCACTGTCATTTTTCTCTATTTTGTTTTTGGCGAAATAATTATCATTTAACTCAAAAGCTTTTAAAATATCGGCAAAGTTGCGGAGTTAATTATTAGTTCAAGGTTAAAAAAGGATAGTTTTCCAAGCATAATTATATTTTGTATAATTTATGTACGGTTTGCGTGTGAAAATGCCAGATGTTTCTAGGTTTCTAGATGACCTCGCTCTATCGTCGACTTAGACTGGAGTCAAGTCCGAAACTATAAAAAATACTTATTAACTTACGATGATTTATAAATATATAAACCAAGAAAATAAACTCATGTTAAGTACATAATTACCTATGTCTTGTCAACAATTAATGTTCTCGTTCATCCAATGTTTTTACCATGAATGTATTTGACGTCCATGATATGAAGACAACGTGACATCATTTTACTGTCAAATAAGATTGCAAAGATGTGGGTTACAATGCATATAAAAATATATATTTACAGTTTCATAACTTCCATGCTGGACTGGGAGTGATAGAAAAACATAGAATGTGCCAGCTGCATCTCCTCCCGTGCATGCTGTAAAAATCAGCTAAGGGAATCGAGGGTTTAATTGTATTGCAATTTAAGCGATGGGCTGACAACCTGTCATCTTAGCAATATAAATCACCTGTATAATAACCCTCAAAACTTGTCAGACGTGGCGGAATTACCTTTATTTAGGTCGTTTTTGCTCTGCCTACCCCAATAGGGACAAAAGGCGTGATTTTATGTATGTATGTATGTACATAACTTTAAATTATACAGCAAAGTAATAAGTAGGTAGGGTAAATTGCTAGGAGGCAAATAAAGTACGAAACCTTTACGATATAATCACCTTCGTCCATTAGACATAGTATTTAAATATTTATGTTTTACACACCACCTGCACAAAAAGCACAGTTATAATTACATACATACACACACACACAAATCACGCCTTTATCCCTAGAGGGGTAGACAGAGCAAAAACGACCTAAACAAAAGTCGTTCCGCCACGTCTGACAAGTTTTGAGGATTATTACAGATGATAATGTATATTGCTGTAGTGACAGGTTGTCAGCCCATCGCCTATAAATTGCAATAATCCCTTAGCTGGTTTTTACAGCATGCCCGGGAGGAGATGCAGCTGGCACATTCTATGTTTTTCTATCGCTCCCAGTCCAGCATGGAAGAACAGTTATAATTATGTCAAGTAAACTCCGACTATAGCAAGGCATTATTCCCAAATACTTAATTGTTGTACTGAATATCTTTGAATCCCAAGGGAACAATGAGATTTGAATTTGGAATGTCAAGTCAATTAAAAAAAAAAATTTGTTTAAAAAAAATATGATTATACCGCTACGCTCTGTATACCGGGTGTAAGGCACAGCGTACCGAAAACTGATAGGGGTTGCTCAGTCAACGAGTGAACAATTTTTTTAAGAAATGATTTTTTTTTTATCTTTCCATACAAAATTACTACTCCGATCCGAAATTTTTTATTTTTTATTCGGAATGGGTTCGCTCTTGTCTCTAGACAGTAGGTCAGGGATGACCGTGACAGAGTCGACGATGGGCACTGGCATTCTCACGCACCGACGGAACACAGCAAGCTGTTTGGCGCCGGACTCCGGTGAGAGAATTTATATGGAAAAGCCAAAATAAACCTGCAAGAATTTTCTGGTGAAAGTTGTTCAGTCTCGTTGACTGAGCAACCCCTATCAGTTTTCGGTACGCTGTCCCTTACACCCGGTATACTATTTTCGGAAGAATCAGTTTAAATTTTTTAATAGCCTGAGTTCTAGTGACTCATAGTGATTGAGATTTCCGCAACGGATATATCTGTCTAGGTTGGAAATTAAACTATTACGCTTTTTACAAGAATAACATATTTCAATAGTACAAGCTTTCAACACGACGGATTTATGTTTTTTTTTTACATTTCTCACATGAAAAATGTTGTTCTAGTCCACATTCCTAAGAGGCAGAATTTTTTTTGCGATAATAATACTCATTATGTTTTAAAACCGAAGGTCGAAATTATGAGAACATCCTTCCATATAAATTGACTCTACTTGCGGAAATCAGTATGAAAAATATTGTAATTTCTATCCATGATTATCTCAGTTTTTTTTTCAGATTCATATATCATTCGTATTAACCACCTTCAGCATCCAAACGAATAATTAAAATTTACAATAAATGCATATATAGAGACGATTTTAAAGCTAAGCTTGCTTTTATACGATTAGATTTCCAAGTTTTTTTATAAAATGGAATTTATTTTCAAGGTTTCAGTGACGGCGTATTTACTTAAGTAGGTAGATATTTCACCTTTAAGGAAATCGACTTTGAGCTTCTTCCAAATCACAAACAATTATTTGCTTTGACGCTTCTCCAACGCAAATATAGGAAACTAAATGTAAATAAATTCGTGTGATTTTGTCAATCCAGTTATTTACGTTTATTTATTATCCACTGAAAGGTGCCCATTGATTTTCCAGCGCTTCCCGCTACGTAGTTGAATGAACACATCACGTATCTCTTAGCTTTGGAAGGTACCTCATAAAACCACTCTAACTAATAATCTACAAAAACAAACAAAGATTAAGTAGTTGCACTCACCGCAGAGCAGTCACAATCCAGTGCAACACAACACTTCACAGCACAGCACGTTAGTACATACGTAGCGAGTTACAGCGACGTGAAGCGTACGAGACGACGCTCGGGGGCAGACTGCCCCGCGCGCCTGATAACGGCAAAGATTAGGTGCTGCAGACGCGACAAAATGAAATATTGTGCGGTTTGGGGTTTGTGTGACCTTGCTGTGATTATGTACGGTTTGTATTTAGAAAACAGTGTTACGAATTCATGAAAAATCTGTTTTCGAGGAGTTAGTTTTATGCAAAGCTTGCATAGTTTAACTATATAAATAGTCATTTATTTAGAAGAATTTATAAGGTATTTATTAACATTACAAACAATTTTTTTTTTTGTTTAAAATATGTTCAGAAAAAAAATCAATAAGTGATTTTAATTTTAGTTTGTGAATAATAAAGACTATTTTCAAATTTCTATATGAAAAGTGTTTGGCAAATTCAACGCTATTGTTTTCTTAATGTTTATCTAATCCGGTTTCAGCAGTTAATGTTAATTATACTGGTTAATTACGAAAGTTTAATGTACGGAGTTTTTTTAATTAGTTTCCGACATTAATGACTGTAAAATATATTTTATTTCAGAAGGATTAATTGACTTTTTCAGTAGAGTGGTATTTTATATAAAAAGTGAAAGAATTAAAAGTGATTTTTAACTGGAACGTTATAAATACTTTTAGCTACATAACTATATCCCTAATAAATATTTCTAGCTTAATTTAGTCCAGGAAAATATCAAATATCAGATTTCTATAGAAAACCACATTTATAGCAATGCGAATGAAATGTGGTGGGTAAAGCCAATATTATTAATTATAATACCTACCTACTTATACCTTATGTGATGTAAAACTCAATATTCACTTTCTTCAAAATTAAATTAAATTTAATTTAAATACAGTAGTATAAATTAGGTAAGTTTGATAAAATATATCGGTCATAGTTAGAATAGATAAATAATTGTCTTTCTAAATAAACAACCGTATTCTCAATAAACAAGATTCTGTTTTTTTCTGATATTTTTTGTGTTATTGTAATTTTTTCCTTGAATTATATAATATACGGTTACTATGATTATGTAATACTAGCGTATAGGTAGATAATTCGAAATAGGAATACGTGATTCTAAAATAAATAGGTCAGATGAGGAAAAGTATGAAATATATACATACATACATATTATCACGCCTGTATCCCTAATGGGGTAGGCAGAGGTCATTCCGCCACGTCTGACAAGTTTTGAGGGTTGTTTAAGATAGATCTGTATATTGCTGTAGTGACAGGTTGTCAGCCCATCGCCTAAAATAACAATATAAACCCTCGAATCACTTAGCTGGTTTTTACAGCATGCCCGGGAGGAGATGCAGCTGGCACATTCTACGTTTTTCTATCACTCCCAGTCTAGCATGGATGAAATATATACGGGGTGTAAGGGACAGCTTCCCGCAAACTGATAGGGGTTGCTCAGTCAACGAAACTGAACAACTTACGAAAGGAATTCTTTTCAGGAAATGTTCTTTTTTTACTTTCCCATACAAACTGACACCTCGATCAGACAATTTGTATGAAAAAGCCACTTTTTTTTCATTCCCTGAAAGAATTTTCTGGTGAAAGTTGCTCAGTTTCATTGACTGAGCAACCCCTATCAGTTTGCGGGAAGCTGTCCCTTACACCCGGTATTTGTTTCATCTTTAGATTTCGTGGTGTTAGTCAACATATCAATAATTGAAAAAAAAATATAAAGAATTTAATAATAATTATTATTATATTATTTTTTTCCAAATAATTATAAATCGATCAAAAACACAAAAATATCAGAGCATTTGAAAAGTTGCTGTTTATGTCTGAAAAATATCTAACTTTGTTAGTATCTTATTTTAGACATAGCCATGAAAGAAATACTCACAGATTCAATTTTCCTACCACAAAGTGTCTGAAAGAATTTCCCTCTGCCTCTCAATTTCACCGCATAATCTTTATCAGGGCCGCTCTCCCATCTCGCTCACACGCATAGGAATATATATCCCCGTCTCTGTCGCTCGTGGAAAGCTAAGGAAAACGGCAGCCTCCAACTCCAAGGCTGAAACTACCATTAGAGTACGTAAAAATGTACGTTACAGTACGTAAAATGCACTCCGCTTAGTACAGATGCGTGGGTTTTGTCTTAAGGCTATTTTGCGAGGTGTCTAGGGCTCGTATTTATAAATCGATCTCAAGATTGAGATCAATATTAAGTATGAATTTGACAGGTCGTTTTGTACTGAAATGACATTTCTAATTTGAACTCAAACTCGCTATATCTCTTGAGAGCTGATTATAAATACGGGCCTAGGTTTAGTTGGTTGGTGCCTAGTTGTAAGTTATGGGCCCGTTTGTCGTCTGGCGTAGTGGGTAGACTATTTTGTTTTACCTTCTGTGCAAAGAGTACCACGTTCGATTCATAAGGACATAATAATTGCGTATTCTTTACGGGGAAGGTAGAGCATCAAGCATCAAATGTATACTGAACAAGGTGATCAGTTAACAGTGTGTATATTGTTCTAATGACGGTTAGGTACTAGCCTTTCGCCTAAATCACAAAACCGGAACCCCCGGGAAGATAAGCAGTTGGTACATTCTATGTTATTATCTCGATACAGGGTTTCCTAATAAGTATCTATGTGTGTGGTCGTGATCGTGATATAATGAATGTCTATTTCCAGTCTCTTTCTTCTGATAACCTATTGTTTCTAAGTCCACAATTATGAGTTATTTACGGAAAATTGCTAGGGAATTTCATATGAAGCCTACTATTGGCACTTTGCCACCAAGACTAGAAAAGAATAGAATAGAATAAATTCCAAAGTTTTCGATTATCAATTTAAAACAATGTAGCGTCATCAGTTTGCTGAGATAATAACACCAAAGAAGACTTTTGCAGCACTGAATCATATATTATCATTTATTTGAATAAAAATTTAAAACATAAACAAAAAGTTGTTTAAACTGAAAAAGCTCTTAACAAAGAATCGTAATAAAGTGAATTTACGTTCCGTTCACCCCGATATCTTCACGGTCATAAATCCTAACAACTTAAGACGGATTTAAAATATAATCATAAAAAGGAACGCAAGAGGACGATTATCATTTTATTTCAGACGGATTTCAGTGAGGAGGCTATGCGGGTCTATTTCTATTTCCACGAAAAAATGTTTTGAGATATTGTTGCTAGTTTAGCTAGGGAAATGCAGGTTGAATCATTTGGTTATCTCTTTTCTGATAATGAATTACTTTAGATCCTAATAAATTGCAATTGCGATTACTGGACTTTTGTCCCTTTATGTACCTATGTCCTGTCCAATAATAGGACATTGTGCACCGAGGGGATAACGTGACCGACTACCAAAGAAAAAAAAAATGAAAAAATTAAATGCAGATGCGAGAATCACACAGTTCTTTAACACCTGTGAGGAAAATAAGTTAAATAAATCAAATAACAGAAAAGAAAATTCGCGCGCAAATCAAGATTTTCCCTTCAATTTTCTAGTTGTAAATACCTATAAAAGAGGATTAGAAAGAGCAAGTGGCCAGTATAATATCGAGATACAAATTTAAAAAAGATTATTCTTTTGGTATGTCCACCTGCTTTTAGTCCTAAATAAAGAAAGCAAGGCGGATATGGATTTTCCTAAGATTTTCATACACTTTCCTTTAAAACCGGTCTGATGTGGATTTTCACATATTTTTTCCTTTTACATATTTGTTCGATTGGAACTATAAAATATATGTTCGACATACTTTCTTCCTATTTTTCAAGAAAGGACTAATGTACTTTCCGAATAGACGTATAAAAGTTTTATTTGTACACGTATCAGTGACCTGCCGGCCTGTTGACCTATTTCCGACGCGGTCCAATAAACGATGTATTTCTGATAGCTAGTGAGCTGTGAACTGACAGGTTTTGTTCATGTCAAGTCAAATATGAAGTTCGACACAGTTCAAGGTTTTAAACTTCTGTAGCTGATGGTGTGTCCCTTTTGTAATACCATTGGATGTGGGAAAAGCTACTTTTTATCACACCGACCGATCGATATTTTGCACTGCGATTTGAATTTCCTGCTGTTAAATAAAATAGATGGTACCTAAATCTACCTACGTAATCTATCTTCTAATGGTGCACCCAGGGCGACATCTAACTAGAAAGAAGCTAGAAATATAAAAAGAACTAAACCTGAACATGAACACAGGCTCGTATTTATAAAGCGATCTCAAGATTGAGAGCAATATATTGAGTGCGGATTTGACAGGTAATTTTGTACTGGAATGACATTTCTGATACGAACTCAAACTAGCTGTCACTCTTGAGAGCTGATTATAAATACGGGCCTTAGCACAGCAAAACATCTGCGTTCGGTCGGCGCATTAATGTACCAAAGGCTCGGCCGCCAAACGTCACGCAGGTGTGCTGCCTTTACTGTGAAATATTTTCTTCTTTCCGATTGCAGTCATAGAAAGAAAAGACGCATTATCAAGATTAAAATTTACAAGTATTTACGATTCGGCGGCGTGAAAAGGATTGGGGGCAGGTTTACCCACGCATATACCCACGTGAGATGAATTATTAAACAAATGGGGATATAAATAATAATATCAGATGTGCAGCCAATAAGTCTATAAACGATACAACAATGCCACTTGAAAAGTACACTATGCAACTTTATCCATCATCTCAGTAAAATCTTTAAAATACACAGTGGAATAACTTTCTTTTCGTTTTTAATTTGATACAGAACGATTCTATGAAAAATAGTTCTTCCAGAGGTCCTCATACAAAATTACTTGATTACGTGACAATTTTTTTTTCTGATTATTATCCCACTTATTCTTTGTCAACGGGGAACTTAGGTTTAAATATTGTCATAATAGTGGATAGACTACGTTCTATTTTTTTTTTTCTATTCTAATTTTAATAAAAAAAGATGAAGAAATATGAGCAATCTGCTTCAGCTTTTTTCTACCAAACACAATTTGTAAGTTTGGATGGAAACCCAAGTTTTCATGGCACATAAACTCGATACACCTAACTTTTATACGCAAAGTAAGGTTCCAGCTTTTTTACCGTTTTTTAGGGTTCCGTACCCAAAGGGTAAAAACGGGACCCTATTACTAGGACTCCACTATCCGTCCGGCCGCCGTCCGTCTGTCACCACAACAGGCTGTGTATCATAAACCGTGATGTCTAGACAGTTGAAATTTTCACACAAATTTTTGTTTTTCTGTCGCCGCTGTACCAAAAAATACTACATACATACATAAAATAACGCCTTTATCCCTAATGGGGTAGCCAGAGCGTAAACGACCTAAACAAAGGTCATTCCACCACGTCTGACAAGTATTGAGGGATATAATTCCAGTTAGATCTGTATATTGCTATTATAGCAATATTAGTGACAGGTTGACAGCCCATCACCTAAATTACAATACTGAAACCCTCGAATCCCTTAGCTGATATTTACACCCTGCCCGGGAGGATATGCAGCTGGCACATTCTATGTTTTTCTATCACTCCCAGTCCAGCATGGAAGTAAAAAATACTAAACAGACATTTAAGGTAGGTACGCTTTTCATATAAAATTTTCTTTTTATGTTAGTAATGTTGGTAATAAGGCCGCCTGTGTTGTACTACTGTTATTTTCTGTTTTTTTTTTGTATCTGTAATATTTTTTTTGGTGCAATAAAGAATTTTTGTATATTGTATTGTATTGTATTGGTACGCAACACTTTGTGCTCGACTCTGACTCGCACTTAGCAGGTTTTTTAACAGAACGTGTCGAAACAGCCCGCCCAGTGACTAATCTGATTTATGAACACAAAATGGGGTAAACAAACTTTGAAAATCATTCTTTTATTTTGGTACTGCTCTCTTTTCTGCCAACGACCTTATTGAAGGAAGTTTTACCCACGTCTGACAAAGTTTTTAAAACTACCCGCGTTTTTTTTGTGATCAATCAAATAATTATCAAAAAACGTGGAATTGGTATCGATTCGGTAAGGACACTTTAAGGACAACTTAATTAAATCTCAACTACATTCATCGCCGTCCGTTTCTGTTCTCTCATGATGACAGGTGACAATTTTTGCAAGGATTTAGTCATTTTGTGCGCATATTTGAAGTGAAAATATCTCAATAATGTGACGCTTTAGACAAAAATCACCAAGTATATTTTAGGTTTGTATTTACGAGTAGAAACGAATAGTTTAGGTCTAATCGTGCGCTGAAAGATTTTTTGTAAAATAAAAAAGGGGATGTATTATTCTGCACTTTAAAATATTATCTAATAATAAAAAAATATTAAATAATAGAAAGTTAATTTCGTTAAGAGAGTAACCCCTATCAATTTGTTGTCTGTCTTTTACAATCCGTATATTCTAGCCAGAGCTCTAACCAATTTCACTTTTCTTTTACACCCAAAGATCTTTTCCACACCTGAAACATAACCTGAAATTCTCCCAGGATATTTTCACAATCTACTAAGCGTCTAACATCTATATCATTGGATAACTAGAATATCCAGACCATGGCCGTATAATGTTCTGGAATTCCTGATGTAGAAATGTAGGTAGTACCTACTTAGTAGTGTTGTAGTAACAGTTGTTTTTTTTTATCACTAAACGACGAACAATTGTTATTCATATTGATAAATCACACGACCACTCACTTGTGTATTTAACGGAGGTGTTTGACCTCAACGTTTCGACCCTCCGTTAAATACACAAGTGAATAGTCGTGTGATTTATCAATACTCTCGGACGTAAAAGAGTAGACAGGCATCGCCAGAATTGAAGATCTTTTCCAGCAGGCGAGAGACAGAAGAAAATATGTGGAGCTGACGGCCAACCTTTAGTAATGGAGAGGCACCGCAAGATGAAGAAACGGTTGAACGGTTAAGGAATAGGGATACCTGTAGAAATCAGTACTTTGATCGCAGTAAATTATGTACCTGATCTCTCAGGGTAAGAAAATGAAAATGAAAAAAAAAAAAAGATGATGAAATTATGATGAAGCCAGACCGCCTGACTTCAACGAAAACTATACTTCATTTTTTTATCGATACATTACAAAGTATCATCATCGATAAGTATAGTATAACAACACTAGTTTCCTGAACACGCCCTCCTCAAGTCCGGCTTAGACTTATATAGGTACCTACTGAACAAGAAAAGCGGTATTTTGCTGAACTGGCGAAGGAAGTTTTCTACATTGTTGAGGCATTTTAATCTGCAGGTAAAGTGCGGACCGTTTAGCATTGTCCATTTGCTATTTTTGGCCTGTAACTGTTTCCGTGGTCTGAAACCTGGGCTTTCGATCTGGAAGTCGTAAGTTTCATCACCAACTGGGTACTGGAAGTTGTTGTTTTTGTAATTTGGTTTGGATATTTTTTTGTTTCGGTTGTAGACTTTTGCAACATTTATTATTATAAAGTAGGTTTCCAAATTGCCTTTATCCATGTCCATCCAAAACATGAACAAACGAAACAATATCTGTAAATAATTGTCTTATTAATGAGCTTTTTCATACAGGAAAAATCTCTCGTTCAAAATACGAATGTACCAGTTTTGTTATTTTTTTTATACACTCAGCTTACAATTTTTCTGTTCTCTTTTCCGTCATTTCATTTTTCAATTATTTTTCAGATCTGAAGATTCAATCTTAGTTGGAAGTATGAGAGCTATCGGTTGTAGAGAAATTGCCACTTGGGGAATCATATAAGTTATGACTTTCTTTAAGTACCTACATACAATACAATACAATACAATACAATACAAAATACTTTATTGCACAAAGAAACACAAATACATACAACAGAAAAGAAAGGAACAAAACAGTACAATATAGGCGGCCTTATTGCTAAAGCAGCAATTTCTAGCAGGTAACCTTATGGCGTTACATACGTATTAGTCATGCCTGCATTCCCTTGCGAGGTAGCTTTCCAAACAAAGTAATTACCCTATGCCTGTCAAGCTATGCGATGCGATATACGACCGAAGGTTCGGCCGCAGAAGGTTCTGCCGCCGAACGTTACGCAGGTGTGTTGCTGCCCTTAGACACCTTAGACACTGAAAGTGACAACATTATAATAATTAATTGCCGAACTAAGCAATCTCTAAATAGGATTAAACCTACAATAACAAACATAAATTACAGAAAGAACCGTTGCAAAATGTCTATTTAATCATTAAAATTTTAGCGCTTTCAATGTGAACCAACTTAGTGGGACTAAGGAAAGTTTAAATTCTTGAACAGTTCGCTTCAATAGTGCTGCCAATAAAATTAATATCGATGTTTAAGACACCATGATGAAAAATATCGCTAAAATTGGTCTACTTTCCAAGGGGTGTAGCGAATGCAGTTTGAAATAATACCTACTAAGAATACCTATAATTTTTTAAACAAACCTACCAACGTAGGATAATGATTAATGAATGATGTTGTTCTTAAAAACTTTGAATTTATTTAATTTTATATTACATTGTATAACTCTTTGAATTATTATTTTTTACATTATCTTGTACAATTAGAATGATTACTTTAAGTATTTTTTCTTGACATGTAATTATCATTATGAATAAATGAATATGAATATAATGGTGCTAATTCAGGACGCACTATTACTAATTCTAATTCTTAGTAGCGCTGTCACTTTCTTAAATTTGACATAAGAACAGGATAGCAAACAAACACGTGACTTTGACATTCTTTATTTGACGTACGGCGCTTTAAATAAGGAATGACCATAGAGCGTGCTCACTAATTTTAATTAATTTAAGCAGTCTTATGTCAGAAAAGAAATGTCAAACTCACGTATTTGTTTGCTATCCTGTTCTTATGTCAAAGTTAAGAAAGTGACAGCGCTACTAAGAATTAGAATTAGTAACTGGACGGCGTGAATTGAGGCCAATGATTCACTATATTTATACCATAGTTGGCTTATTACGACACCTCGAGGAAAAAGTCATAATATTACAAAATACTTAAACCAAACTTATAAATAGTTGCCCAAATAGTATTTTCTATTTATACTTATTATCCCAGAATATAGACCAGTGATTAACTGATGCCTCACGAATACGAAGTATGTTTGCTTCCATGCTGGACTGGGAGTGATAGAAAAACGTAGAATGTGCCAGCTGCATCTCCTCCCGTGCATGCTGTAAAAATCAGCTAAGGGAATCGAGGGTTTCAGTGTATTGCAATTTAGGCGATGGGCTGACAACCCGTCACTATAGCAATATACATAATCATCATCTGTATTAGCCTTCGAAACTTGTCAGACGTGGCGGAACAACCTATGTTTAGGTCGTTTTTGCTCTGCTTACCCCATTAGGGATACAGGCGTGATTTTATGTATGTATGTATGTAAGTATGTTGATCCAATATCGATAAATATTTGGCAAGTGAAGTGACAACACTAACGTAGCTATTGGTTCCATCCCGAGGCTAAAAGCTCCGATCCCTTTGGAAACACAGTTCAAGTTTTGTACGGTTCGAAGTTTTCATTTCCGATACTAATTAATATTATTGAAATACTTGCCTTATTTTGGGTAAGTTGGAAAAGATGTTTGTTATTATAAAGAAACGCAGTAGCTTCTTTTTACACCCTTTATTGCAGCTTAAAATTAGCTTGCTAAGATTTTTTGTATCACGTACACACGCACTTCGGGCTTTTACAGTAACACATACAAGAGCGTAGTCCTATTAAGCCATTTAGTGCGTAAGCCATTTAGACAAATAAAATGTTATCGCACTGTGATGAATACTCTGCTTACAGATCCTGAAACGCGGTATCAAAGTTTTCCCAGCTGTCGGTATAAATACAGTCGGGGCTGCTTACCGTGAGGGGCGGCCGTCTCTACGCGGGGAGCCGGCGCTCGGCCGCACCGGTGTAACGCAGCCGACCGACCAGATGACTGTGACGTCACTACTGACCATAGTATAGGCTTCTAGCCAACTCTCGATACTGAAAAAAATTACCGTGTAGAGAATTTGCCAGCCCTTTATTGAATACTCAAAATCGCATCAAAATCCGTACTTGTATGTATACCGAGAACCCGAGATCACAGTCAAATTCCGACCTTTTGATAAAAATACGACTCCCTCTCGCACTTCCTCTCATAATATTATATTTTGATCGTCTCCACGTGCTCTAATAAACTGACGGACAGACGGACAGAAAATGTAAATATTTATATATCTTGTGGCAGGCGGGATTTGTAAACCGCTTTTTGGGAAAGATTGTTTAAGTGAAGTTTGAAAAATATTTAAGGCACATTATTCACAATGTAGAGATTTATGAGTCATGTCATAAACTAGGTTAAAGTTGAAAGCTTTCAACATACGGCAAAATCCTTAAGCTTTTTTCTACAGCATTCCCGGGAGGAGACACAGCTGGCACATTCTATGTTTTTCTATCACTCCCAGTCCAGCATAGAAGGAATTTATGTAAATACTGCTCATAATAACAGTCCACTGCAAGACATGAATCTTCCCAAACTGCCAGTGGGGTGTAGGTTATAGACCTTGAGTATGACTCTATTTTGCCCATACACTATAATGTAAAATAAGTCCATTTACCCACATGATTACCCGTTACCCCAAATAATTAAACTTTGTGTATTCCAAATTATCCCTAACAGATTACCCTGCACGAATATTTCCAACTAGCGATCCTCCTCGATAACAGTAATCTATATACTGCACAGACAATACAACAATTAGACTCAGCGTCGATTTATTTTAGTGTAGAATTAATCATAGCATACCAATGATATTTCTTTCAATTTTCTTCATATAAAAAGTAGCTTTCTGTGTTCCGCGGTTTTTGAGTTTTCCTGTGGGATAAAAATAGTTAGTATATTAGCAACTTTAGCTATATTCTGTGATGTCACGACACAAAATACTTGCCGAACGCTCGGGCGTGAATACGCTCTCATAGTACTATGTACAACATATCAGCGAAAGGCAAGGTAAGGCACATCATGTTTTCATGTTTGGCGTATGGTCAACTATCAGATAATCCTACCAAACCTTCCATTGATGTTTCGCTAGGCTTAAGCGGACTCCTCATATTGTTGGTTAGTGACGATCCGTAACTTTTCCGGATTTCTGCTATTAAAATAGTTACGGTCTGGTCGGCAGATGGTCCGGAATAGCAGCCCCAAGTTTTGATAGCGTCAACTTTGTAATTTTCAATCTAATTTTGAAATTAGGGTATTGAGGATAATAAGTATAATGTGATAGAGGGATAAACTTTATATTCAGTAGTGATTATTATTGTATTGATGATAAACATTGAATTAATAAGTATTTCATCCATGTAAAATAAATAAAACAAACATAAACCTGTGTCGTAGCTCACCCAACAGAATTGTTTGGCCTCTGCCATATTCATAAGTATTTGTAAAAATGGGCAAGTTCGTGTCACGATCTAAGTTTTAGATATTAACCCCAACACTTCAAAGTTAGAGTGAACAGGCATTTTCTTGGTGAGCTCGCTCCATCGTCGACTAAGACGTCTCAGTCGCTCCCGACCTAGACTGGAGTCAAGAGCAAACCCATTTTAATTTTTAAAAAAAAACGATCCGTACCGTACTACCGTGAAATATTATTTTATCAGAGAAAAGCAAAAGATTATGCAAATATAATTTAATTTTCATTTGAAGATCTAGTTTTATTTGGCAGAAACTTTTGTTCATACTTGTGAAACATGCTAATTAAAACATTGTAAGCTCCTACTACCTAAATGTGTTCATTAATGCCGTAGTCTGAGTTTACACAACTATAAAATACACATCAAAAGCTCGTTTGGGCGTTACGATGTCGTCCGCCATTTTAATCGCCGTACCCCCGGGATTTTTTGTCGACTCCCGAATTATGAAGACTTTTATATCACTGTAAAAGAGATTCCGTGTGATTTACTTATGTGTTTTATTCTTTAGACTTGGCGTTTTTACACTTTATTTTATTTGAGGACTTTTTTATGTTAGGAGATTATTATTTGGGTCAAATCTAGATGCTCATCGCTTAAAAACGGGACCTTTTTATTCGCCGCTAAGATTAGTCAGTTGAAAACGTTTGACGTACATACATACATGCTATCACGCCTGTATCCCTAATGGGGTAGGCAGAGCGTAAACGACCCAATCAAAGGTCGTTCCGCCACGTCTAACAAGTTTTGAGGGTTGTTTAAGATAGATCTGTATATTGCTGTAGTGACGGGTTGTCAGCCCATCGCCTAGAATACAATATATACTGAAAGGGACTGGGAGGAGATGCAGCTGGCACATTCTATGTTTTTCTATCGCTCCCAGTCCAGCATGGATGAAGACAAGAAAACATTTGACGTTTCTAATAAATTGACACTCTAGTATCTTGGCTGGCTAAAATTAGAGACGTGACTCTCAATTTAGTCATGTCATTTGAATTTGACAGTTACGCGCAGAAAATTAAGATTTTTAATTTTAGCGGCTCTCAAGCATTTTGAAAGATTACCTTGACGAAACAACTGCCTCAAAATGTCAATTCTTGAAAATAAGTAGTAGATTTTTTTGTATTCTATTTCTGTACGTATACTCCGCAATAAAGAAGAGAGAATGAAACAAAAGAAAACCTTAATCTCTCTCCGTTGAAAGAAACACCGGATACCTACACACACATATACAATAGGAAACCTTTATAAAGAACGGTGTACATTATACTTATTTAGCGAATTTCCGTAATTTGACCAGTCAAACGAGCGAACTTGGTCCATGTTGGCCTAATGTTGGCTGGAGTTGGCCCAATGCTGCCAAAAGTTTGTAAACGTTGGGCAAACTAAACCGCAACCTAGGATGTTGTGATTTGTTACAGTAATAAATAGTTAGTTAAAGTCCCAAATGTTTTAGGATTGGTATGAAATTGTATCGCAACAGAAGATCTTTATTCCCATTTGAACATACATACTCGTTCTAACATAAATAACAGGTAATTAGAGATGATGATGAACAACCTGAGAAGAGTATCAGATGGTACGTTACGTTTGCTTTTTTATCGCTTCCACCTAGCGTTGAAGTAAGATCCAGTTATCTAAACTTATAAAATCGTTTGTCCTTACTGACTGACTGACTGACTGATTCATCAACGCAGAGCCTAAACTACTAAAGCTAGAATCGTTAAACTTACAGAGCAAGTTCCTCTAATAACGTAACCTCCCACTAAGAAAGGATTTGCGGATTTCCCCCCCCTAAAAGGGTAAAAAGGGGGGTTGAAGTTTGTATGAAAGTCCGTCAATTTTGAAGGTAGGATCTTCAAATTTTGTATTTAGGCTAATGATTAAAAAATAATTTATACGTGTTTCAGCATTTTTGTATTTTTCACCCCTAACAGGGTTAAATAGGGGATGGAAGTTTGTATGGAAATTCCGTCAATTTTGATGGCAGGATCTTCCAATTTTGTTTTTGGGCTAAAGATTAAAAAATAATTAACACGTGTTTCAGCGTTTTTGTATTTTCCACCCCTAAGGGGGTTAAATAGGGGATGGAAGTTTGTATTGAAATTCCATCAATTTTAAAGGTAGGAACAGCGCGGGAACTCAATCCCACGGGAAAACTCTTAGCTGCGGGTGAAACCGCGGGGCGGAAAGCTAGTTAATAATATGATTTAACAGTAATATGAGTAATAAATCAACATCGCTGGTGCTATTCTACTAAAATTTACAACCTCTGAGCTATTTGATGGTTTTGGTGAGAAGATAACTTGGAAGTTATTACGGTTTATTGGAGTACACCAAAATTACTTCCTGTCTGTTTATTTTCATTGGAATTTGACACAGATTTCGAGTAGATAAGATACCGTATTCCATATGTCAAAGCGTCCCTGTGAGAATTCTATATGTAGGTAATGCTCATTCTTGACGTGAACTCTATTACATACTTCCTGGCAACCGGCGTAATAATTAGTTTACTATAAAATGTGAAGGTACCTAACTCTTTTGCATGTTGCAAAACGTGCCCTCCAAAGCACGTAATAAGTACTTTTTATTTTAAGACAGTCAGGAGATTCAGCCTGCAATGTCCTAACCAATCTAGGGAAAATCTAACAAAATGATAAATTTTATTTTTATTTTTATTTAAATACAATTAACTAACATTATCAACTTTGCGTTCCCCCTTTGGGAATCAAATCCAGGACCTCCGGATCGAGAGACCATGGATCAGACCACGGAGGCAGTTATGTTATCTAATTAAAATACGGTATCTATATTATTCTTAATCAGTGTTATTTGCTATTTCGGAGTCAGATTGCTTCTCAAACAAAATACAAACTTTACTCCAAGTTAGGAAGTTCATGGTAGCAATTATGGAGTTTCAAAATATCATACGGCTGCTGGCTGAATTAACGTTATCTCAGTTTTCATTTCAAAAACTTCTGTAAACAAAACTAGAGTGGAAATACCAAGAATAACATTTAAATATTCTGTTGCTAAATAAGTTAGAAGTGATTGAACCTAAATCTCTTATCACTAAGGATGATCTAGTTTCAAGTTTTTACTTTTCCGCGGTAAAACTAAGTTCCTCATTCCCACGGGAATACTGATAAACTCAGTCAGAAAAGTCAGCGTAAGTATTTATATTTTGTTTGATACATTTTATTTTACCTATTACCACTATGTAAGGATCGTAGCAAGTGGAAAGATGTGGTCTCTGCCTACCCCTCCGGGAAAAAGGTATGATTATAATATGTATATATGTATTAGCACTCAAAAATCACTATTGCGTTCCCCAAAGGTTGTGCGAAAGTGATCGCTCTCAGCGATAAGACCATGTTATTTTTTATCTACTTCAACCGTAATACACTGAAGTGGTAACCGATCTAGCGATGGCAAATTACTGACACGCAAACCAATTTAAATGACAATCGCTATAGAGTCCAAATGACAGCAATTTTACAGACTTTGATCGTAGTTCTTGTTTGATGGCATGATAGACAACGATATTTTAACTATAAATACTGAACCAAAGTCGAAATAAAATAATAAAACATAAGTACATTATACGTAAATCACGCCTAGATCCTTTACAGGGTAGACGATGCGTTTATCATGCGAGACGAATTTTGAGGGGATTTCGACAAGAGCCTGTTTTTCTATCTATTTACACTTTCATAAATATCACAGAATATATAATAGTAAATGCAAAATACTTTTAAGATTCTGCTTCTACGTTACGAGTACATTAACCCATTGAGAGGTTCGAAGAAGATATTTCATTTAACGCTTCACGTCTTTACAGCCTGTAAATTTCCCCAAAAACCTTTACATCTGCTCTAAACATACCTACTCTTGATACACCCTTGATCTGGTGATCGTGGGTTTGATACAAACAGACTACAATATTTTGATATTTGTCAAATATATAATTTAGTGAGATTTTTTTCTCTAACACCTTCACAAATAGGTAACTACCTACCTAACCTACCACACCCACTCGACTTTTTTACTAACACATACCCTATCTACTCGATAGCTCGTTACTTCCATCTGATTGGTTCCCGGTTTGTTCTCCCCCAGGAACGCCATGATTGAGCGTCTGCAAGAATTACTCCCCTGTTCAGACATTTTCTTTTACCAAACAAAGGATTTAAGAAAATATGAGAATATTTTTCTTGGAGTGAGCAACGAGTTTTGTTTTATATCGTAATATTTTGTGGCCCATCGGTGTATAGGAATATCCGTGCCTTTAAATAAGGGTGCTCTGAATAGACATGTAGACGGGGTGGCTAAAAAAAAATTGAAAACGTTTATACTTAAAACTGATGCCTAAAATATTGTGGATCTCATTCACCATTTTTAAAAATATTATGCACATTTAGATTTAATAATCGAGTTAAAAATATAGAAGTTATTGATTTGAGTAGTCAATATTTTTACAAGCCAGTCAGTGACGTCATAACTCACAATTTTCATACAATAAGGCGTTTTGACATTTCATAAAAATTTGCTGATTTGACTAGTTAGTAGGAAAATAGCCTATTCACAGAATCATACGAATCGTTGAATCTACCGAGGGGAGCTTCCTTCAAACTGATCAATGAAATTGGACAACTTTTGCGAAGATTATTTTATTTAAAAAACAAAAATATACTTATATTTGTATGGTACAGTCATAGAGCAGGACCTATAATCATTATCATGAAAAATAGCATCAGGACATTTTAAGTTTTTTTTTTTCATTAATATCACAGTATAAATATCAGGTTCATTATTATAAAAAGGCTAGGGAGATGATGATGATGATTAATTATAAAAAGAACTCTACGGCTCGTATTTATAAATCGATCTCAAGATTGAGAGCAATATTAAGTATGGATTTGACATGTCGTTTTTTACTGAAATGACATTTCTGATACGAACTCAAACTCGCTGTCACTCTTGAGAGCTGATTATAAATACGGGCCTACATTTTATTTCAGGCAACAAAAACAGAAATATCATCCCTATTTACACCATCACAGAAGCCTTTGTTATTTTGTAGTGCAACAAAAAACACTCGATTTTATTTATTGTAAAAATATTCAGTGTTTTAACAAAACTCCGGGCACAATCAGAATTGCTAATTAAAATCTCGTTTGTTCGTTAACTTCGCGATATAAAATGTATTAAATTTGTTTCTTTTGCGAATGAAATCTGTGTTAATGGGAGCAATAAAAGCTTTTGATTGTGTGAAATGTTCAAACAAACATATTAATTGACAAAATTCTATAGGAACGTAAAATATGATCGTCGCATTTCAATTATGTATTTAATTTTTCTTTACTATTTGTGTTTCAGACTGAAGAAACTTGATCTATTGATACTAAACGCCAAACTTATTGAAGAAACTAAATAAATTTTGCTTTAGGAATAAATTTCACATTTAACATCTTGAATTTAAGGTTGAATTTTCAATCCGCGGACTGCGGTGTCTATTTATTTGTGTATTCTAACGTTCATTGGTGTAATTTCAAACGAACTATAATAAAACCCGTAAACTTAAAAGAACCTAATTAAAAAAATACTACCAGCATTCAAAGTAATATTTTAATTTTTTTTTTTTTTAAATAACAACAAACAAATTAAATTAGCGTTTTGGGTTGTACAAGCAATTTTATATGATTTTTATAGTTAATTTTACTAAAGTGGCAATATTTTAAGCTTAATTTGTGCACCTACTTGCACTCTTTTTGAATTTGTATATTGTTAATATAATGGAGGTCTGTAATTGGCTTATATTTAGAAAATTTATGTGAACAAATTTTACGTATTATAGCTGTAGACTTCAGTTTCATAATAAAAATAAATAAAATAAAAATAACAATTTATTTACCCATACAAGCCTTACTTCACATTTCATCAGCTTTTACTATAAAAAGACCTTGATTACTCTCCCTCCCCCATAAAACAAAGCACTAGACAGCGAACTCACCGGGGTATAAAGAGGTAAATCCACAAAGCACTTCACACACAGACGCGATACACACACACGTACAGCTACAGAATACAGAATTTAAGGGACAGCTTGCCGAATGAAACTGAACAGATTTCACAAATTTCGGAAAATGAAATTGAAAGGCCAAGTTGTCCGATGGATGCTGTCATTTTGCATGCAAAAGTTTTTTTTAATTTCCTGGACGAATCTCTTTTTGAAAGTTGTACAGTTTCGTTGAGTGAGCAACCGCTATCAGTTGGCGGGAAGCTGTCCCTTACACCCTTTATAAATATAACAGTAGTGTACAGCCACAGTCGAGGCGGCCGCCGTGCCTGCCTGACGCGCACACACTAACGCCGGCTAAAGCAGGTTAGAGGCACACTAAGTGATGGGAAATGTGGAAATTGACGAGGACACGTTCTCCACGTTTTTAGCACGGATGGTGTAGTGGATAGGGCCGCGGCCTTCTGTGCAGGAGGTCGTGGTTCGAATCCCACCACGTACCAATGTGTTTTTCAGTTTTCGAATTTCATATGTACGTTTATTCGGCGCTTTTACGGTGAAGGAAAACATCGTGAGGAAACCTGCACACACCTACGAAGAAATTCAAAGGTTGTGTGTAACCTAATCTAGGATTGGGTTTGGTTTCCCTTCTGGGTTGCGGAGGTCAGATGGCAGTCGCTCTGTGTAAAAACCAGTACCCTCGTTCAATCACCTGGAATAGGTAGCCGACCCCGAGAGATACGGGAATAGGCTAGGAAGATGATGACGTTTTCCACTTCCTTCGGCTGGGTGTAAGAATTTTCTTTCATACTGTGTGTTTGTATTCAGGATGTGCTCAATGTTTGCCAGACTTTTGTTCATCTAATCTTCTTATATATTTAGATGCTATTCTGGAAGTTTTCAGCGATTCTGGATCTATTCAGTACAGTAGCGCCAGTTACGAAACTGTTGACACTAGTGTCAGTTTCGTTACTAACATCATTGTCGTCACTAGCGTCAGTTTCCTCACTAGCGTCGTTTTCGTCACGCGTGTCGGTTTTGTCACCATTAGCATCATTTTCGTCACGAGCGTCAGATTAGTTACTAATGTCAAGTCTGTCACTAGCGTCATTGTCGATGCACTCGTTCTCACAGGGCATCTATCTGTCGCGGCGTCACTGTCTCTTCTTCTTCTTGTCGAGTCAATGATAATCAAAGTCTAAGCGCCCAAAAAATGGCCACATCACTCATTATCTCTGTAAATATATCTCTACTAAACATTTTTTATACCGGTCGGTGTGTGTGTGTCTCAAACTTCATGTGGAGTGGAACTGTGGAGGCGCTATACGGAAACCCAGTGAGTTGTGAGATGTATTCAGGATGTGCTCAATGTTTACCACCTCTACAGGCTTCTGTTCACAGCCACCTGAACGTATTAGGTACCATGGAGGATCATCGCTGTAGTACTCAGTACTAACAGCATAAGCTGAATGGCTATATTTTTTAGTGTAGGTATTATTAAAAAAGCTGAAAATGTAACTTTCATTATGTATAAGAATAAGAATAAGAATAATTTATTAGGTCAAAAATTAATTAACATTTATAGTTGCAATACTTATGTACAGGACTTAATATCCTTCTTACGTTTAAATAAATTATTACTTACTTACTTAGTTCTCTAGACACGATTTATTCTGCATATTTTCAGTTCGATATCTGTTGTTAGAGTCATCATCATCTACCTAGCCTGTTACCAAATTTTCTCGGGGTCGGCTTACTAATCTAGAGGATTGAAAGAGGATACTGGTTTTTACACAGAATGACTGCCATCTGACCTCCGCAATCCAGAAGGGAAAACAGACCCGAAAATGGTAGGTAACCAAACTTGCCCAAGATTCTACCTTCGTTTACACCAACCTGTAAAATATGAACAACTTAGTTGAATACTTTCATAATAAATTCATTTTATTTCATCTTAAACCCACTACCAGCTTGAAGTATTTTGTGACGTCAGTACTAATGTATTTTGCAGAATTTATCTCATTTCATAATGTATTTCCTTCTCATATAAACTATTTACAATATTCACGGTCTTACAGTTATTGACTATAAGCTTTAGTAAAGGGACTATAATCCTCACTAGTCTTAGAACTCGTGACCGACTTAGTCTTACAGCAATTTCTATGCTAATCAGCTTCAAGAACTAGCAATTGGGATTCTAGGAAGGAAGGAACCAAGCGTATGTAAAGAACAAATTTGAATACGTGGTTAGAAATTTTAAATTAAAAGCATCATTCCAGGACTACTAGTAGGTACCACCGAGTTGTACGACTGGTGGTACTGGAGAAGAGAAAATGAAACTGGGGATTTCGATGTATTGAAATTCTGACGATAGTGGGCGGCCTGGTACACAATACACAGTAGGTACATACGAGTAGGTATTATAGTCCTTTCTAAGGCCCGTATTTATAATCAGCTCTCAAGAGTGGCAGCGAGTTTGAGTCCGTATCAGAAATGTCATTACAGTACAAAATGATCTGTCAAATACATACTTAAAATTGCTCTCAATCTTGAGATCGCTTTATAAATACGAGCCTAAAAGTTATCCTGAATTATTTTCATACATATATAAGTAAAACTGCTTAAAAGCTGACTTTTAATATCAAATCTGAATGAAACTGAGAAATGATTTTTGATCATCTTTGATCTTTCTCAGTTTCATTACAATTTACCTCATATCACCACAAACAAATCTGCGTACATCGAAGTCAAAACGCATCTGCACATCACAATGTACCATAAAATATCCATAACAACAGCTGTTATTGTGTTGTGCACGGGAACTGAACCTGGAACCTCGCGTGCGGGTTCAATGTCATAGTTATCGCTGTTACAGTTATCAAATCTGCAATCGTACTGTCAGTGTAAAAAATTATGTGAGAAACTGCGAGAAATGTATAATTTTTTTGTTGCGAATTCTATTGCGTTGAAATGTAAACTTTGGAAGTTGAATAGGTTGTTTCATGCAACTCCTGGATTTTTAGCCATGATATATTTTATTGGATGTACAACACACAACTCCAAAGTTATTCAAAAGTTAATCTTTCCCTATAGCTATTTATTATTTTCAGACGGTTTCCAAAATTTGCATATATATTTTTCAGCATCTGTTATTTGTCTTAGGCTTGTATTTATAAAGCGATCTCAAGATTGAGAGCAATATTAAGTGCGGATTTGGCAGGTCATTTTGTATTGGAATGACATTTCTGATACGAACTCAAACTCCCTGTCAGTCTCTAGTACTGTTTATCAATACGGGCCTTAATTGACTAAAAAAATGAAACATATGAAGCTGTCTAGCGCATTTTTCAAACAAATTGAGATTCTATTTAAATCATTTTTTGAAGGTTACTAAACAAGCAATTCTTTGCCAAGAAACAGCTCGTTAATTAACGAAGCAGAATTCTGCGGTAAAATAAATATGAATGAAATTTACATGAATGCTAATTTTATACTCTTCTAAAACTTTGCCAACTTGATCACCATAAACATTTTGTATTGCTTTTGATTAATAATTTCGACATAACACAAAATAATGCATAAAATTACGCTGTTGATCTCAATCTTGAGATCGCTTCAGAAATACGAGCCTAAGGCCCGTATTTATAATCAGCTCTCAAGAGTGACAGCGAGTTTGAGTTCATATCAGAATGTCATTCCAGTACAAAATCACCTGTCAAATCCGCACTTAATATTGCTCTCAATCTTGAGATCGCTTTCTAAATACGAGCCTAAGACTTTCAACTGTCTAGTGAAGGGCCTTTTATTAGTAGTACTTGTTTGAAATTTCCAGAAAAGATTTTTCGTAACACTGTATTGTGAAAGTTTGCCAATCATCACTACTTAACCTGAAACTTTCACTTGTCTCTGTTGCCTTTTACAATATGAAATTGCAAGCTAGAAGCAAAGAGGGTTCTTAGTGCCCGATTAGTAACACAATAGTCGGAAATGCGGTCAAGCTATCGGGTCTCAAATGGCTTTTACAGTTTCAGCTTCAAGCTGGATTAAATTGTTTCGAAGGTTCCATGACTTCTTTTTGTTTTCTGATTGTATTAAAAACAAGGAACGATTTTCCACTACGACGGGCTGATAACCTGTCTCTAGAGAAATATACAGGTATCTATCTTAAACAACCTTCAAAACTTGTCAGACGTGGCGGAAGGACCTTTGTTTGGTTCGTTGACCATCTTTCTACCCCATTAGTATGATCGCGAGCCGGCTCGACTGCCCGTACGTTATACACTGCAGTATGGCCCACATGCCAAAATGTGTGTATGACGAGTTTAAGTAATAGTTTTAATAAATTTTAATTTAGTTATTGCAATTATGTAGTTAAATTTTGACATTAGATTAATTTGACATTGTATTAATTCTGACAACTTAAATTTGATTTGATTTTGTTTAATTTTTTAATCTAGAATTTTATCAGCTTTTAATTATATTTAACTAATTAATTAATCTTTAATTTCAATAGTTTTATTATTATTATTATTAACTTTGATTGTTGCATGTATCTGTAAAATCTATTGTTAAAATTTAATGTGGGTCCAAGTTGCCTTAATAAACAACATTTTTATTTTTATTATTTATTTATTTATTAGGGATACAGGCGAGATAGTGTATAACGATTCCTCTGCTGAAAAATTGCTATGCCCTAACAGGGCCCTATGTAACTACTCGTATGAATGTACCTTATTAATTGTGATACTGCAATAAAAAATGATTATGATTATGATTATGATTTTTAATGTATGAGCTATACATAGCCTTGTACTTTTCTCTTTACTGTAAATCTAGTAAAATTTAATATACGTAATTGTTTAGGTGATAATGATGTTGAAAACCTGTCCTGTTCTTTCCTTTCTGAAAATACAGGTAACCCAATCACATTTTCGACAAACAGATATCCGAATTTCAATATTCCGTAAACGATTAGTACATTGACCATTTTTTGTAATTTTTTTCAACAGTTTGCCCTTTGAAATAGCAGAATTAAGGCTCTAATGTCTCTTTTTACGAAGCCTCGGTGTTCGCGACAAAACAACGCGAACAATATATCGTTACCCGACCAATTTCCGCGCTATCAATGTGCCATCAATCATATAAGATAAGGCGTCATATTATGGTCTTTTTATTGTTTGTTTCCCACGAATCAATACACGCGGCGATGAGAGATACCAAGGCTCGTATTTATAAAGCGATCTCAAGATTGAGAGCAATAATTAGTGTGGATTTAACAGTTAATTTTGTACTGGAATGACATTTCTGATACGAACTCAAACTCGCTGTCACTCTTGAGAGCTGATTATAAATACGGGCCCAAATTCTTTTTGTGTTCGTACTGGCAGCTATTCTTTTCTTTTCTCAGAAAAAACTAAATGTAAGTTAAGATTTTTGTGTTCTTAGTGCTTTTTTTTTAAATTTAATTAGGGTTTGTTTTGTTCTTGACTCTAAACACAAGGTCAGGTGACAGAGTCGACGATGGAGCGAACTCTTCCAGAAGATGCGCCTGTTATGGCACCGCTACGGAACACTTACTTTTGGATTGTTACTTTTGGTGTCTATCTTTGAGGTAAATGAGCTTTTCCATACCTAGATATTGTGCTGTGCTGAAAATAAAGAAACAACATCGGCTATTTCAAAAACCTAAATTGATCATTTCTTTACAAACTCCAGTGCCGCGTACCAAAAATGTCCTCTAAAACCTCTAAACAAATAAACGCCTACGGTCAAACAGACTCTATGCAGAGCTTCATCGAAAAACTTGCCCGAAGCCAAACATCTATCGCAGGCAGCGGTCAGTTCAAAAACCGAACGTATTTTTTTTCTATATTCCGATCGTGTGCAGTGCAGTAGTGCTACAGTGCAATCCGAGTACGAATTTTAGGAAAATACGGGTAAAAATTTGAATTTGAAAACGTTACTTATTAATTCTTATTATTAAAAAAACTTAGGTATAGATATTATACCTTAGATTTATCTAGAACTCAATCTTTTAAGAGTCAATAGGGCAAAGAATAATTACTTCCAGTGCTCTTTGCCATTTGCTACATCATAAATAGGTATTTACGTTATAATGGAGGAAAGGTTTGTTTTCTTCTAATTGAATAATTTAATTAAATCTAAAAAAAACATATTGTTTTCATTTAGACATAAAACAATAATTTAAGGCCCGTATTTATAATCAGCTCTCAAGAGTGACAGCGAGTTTGAGCCCGTATCAGAAATGTCATTTCAGTACAAAACGATCTGTCAAATCCATACTTAATATTGCTCTCAATCTTGAGATCGCTTTATAAATACGAGCCTAAGTAGGTACTATTACTAAGTATAACTAATTTCAGGTTGGCCCTTGTGTATAATGAATAAGACGAAATGTAATAATAAGTTTGTACATAGAAATAAGTAATAATAAATGGGCACGCATAAAAAATACGATAGAATATAAAAATCTTATATTTTTCTTGTCTTATTTATTTCTGAAGGAAATCTCGCCAACCATAAATTCCTCATCCGATGAATCTTGGAGAGATGTTATGATATTTTTGTCCTGAATTCCAAATGAGACTTTTCTAGGCAATGCTGTGTAAGAATAGCTACGTGGTACGAATTCAGGTCAAATTATTTATTGTCCTGGAAAAGTTTGCTATTAGACTTTATCCTCTAAGGTCGAAATGGTCGTTCCAGGATTTTATAAGCTGATCCGTTATGTATTACGGTGACATCTGTCTGACAGATCATATAAAATGACATATTTTGCATATAACTTGTACGAGCTGTCAGATATCATCCAAGATTATTTAAAAAATATATAAGTACAGTCTAAATGTTACAGGTACACTCCACGCTAAGTAGTTATTCTGTGCCGAAACGAATCCTTCAATACTTACTCAAAGACATTCCAAATCACTCGCCAATAAATAAAAACTCGAAAGTACAGAAACACGCTTCAGACTGATGATAAAATGTATATGATAAAAGATCCGATGTGAACCCCAGGAGAGATCCTACGTGTCGAACCATTTCCGCTGAGATTGACATCAGCACAATCAGGTAACTAATGTAGAGTGTCTGATCGGTGCGTGGGGGAACATTTTATCGATATGCTTTTTAAATTATAGTTTGTTCTTTTCTGCCAGGATTGACAGGAGGGCTCATGAGGGTAGCTTGGAAGTATTATTTCGAAAAAATAAAAACTTGAAAGTACAAGATAGAAGTGGCCTGGTCTTCCAGACAGTAAATCGAATGCCAAACTAGCTCCTGAATCAAGGCTAGACACAAAATCAGGGATGACAGTAAGGCCCGTATTTATAATCAGCTCTCAAGAGTGACAGCGAGTTTGAGTTCGTATCAGAAATGTCATTTCAGTACAAAACGTTATGTCAAATCCATACTTAATATTGCTCTCAATCTTGAAATCGCTTTATAAATACGAGCCTAAAATTAAATGATTAGTAATTACCATACCAAGAAGAAGAAGATATTCGCCATCTCAACTCCTTTAGACCACCTGCACTGGGTATGACAGTGACGAATGAAGGGATAACCGCCAGGAGACGAGCTCGGAAATGACGTCACAATGCTGTATTTATCACACCTACCACTGCCTACATGTATAGAGTATAAAAGCGTAGGTACGAGTAAATTATACGAAATACTTTGGTCAATCAAAAAGCTAATTTGATAATAATATGTATTAAATGACGTATTTTTTCACGCTGGATTGGAAATAAAATTACAACTTGTGAAAGTGATCGTACCTTTTCACACCCTGATTCTTTTCATCCCTAGACTACGAGGCAAATGCCATTCTGAACGATCCACACGTTGAAATTGTAGTTAGGCATAATTATTTTATTAAATAAAACAATATTCCGCTTACTTTCATTTAGGATCCACAAAATTCGTAATTTTATTGTCGTTACAAAAGAAACCTTGTAAAAGTTTTTAGCATTTTATGCGTACAGAGAGCGTAATTCAATTTCTGAAATGGGTGTCCCTCGAGGCTCTATGTAATCTAGGTTAGTAGCCAATTTAGGACTGAATCTGGTATAAGATACTCTGCGAATATAGGTACTTTTAGAAATAGGGTCTAGTATTAAGAATTGATATTGCATTTTAACTGGGCGCCATCGCTACCAGCTGATAATGTAGATAAAGTAACCCGGAAAATATTCTTAAGAGTTTCAATCACCAACTCAAAATTAATTAAAATTAGCTCAAAACTGAACATTTTTCCCCAAGGAATATAAGTCCAAATATGAAAAAAATGCTCTCCCAAACAAATGGCGTTAGCAGCTCAATTCATTTTGGGACGGCCATTTTTTAATGTCGACAATGTTCTTTGGGGACAGTTGTTCAGATTCATAGATAGGTTCACAGCCTAAAGTTTGGTCAGCCTAAATTTTTTTACTTCTCAGAGATGGAACGCGATGGGTTTAGAAAAACCCTTTTGGCAATATAACGGTAGGTAACTTCATTTTATTGGCTTTCCATCTTTTGCCGGACTTTGGTGAACAATCCATCAGGAACTTATCGAATCTGACAGTGTTATATCCGACACCATATTTGACCATCTATAACATCATACCATTAATGGCTCTTTAGTAGGTACTGAATGAAACAGCTCGAAGTTAGATTTTCACTCTATTTTAGTTTAACTTTTAAAACATGTGTTGTATATTTCTGTCGATAGACAGATCTATAAAAAAGGTTGTCAAGGTTATTTGAGGTACAATGATCTTCTCTACTTAGTTAACCATTTAATTAGACAAACTGTAGACCAATTAGTTAGAAAATTACATCGCAGCGCCAGCAACACATAGATTTCAGTAAAACTGTAGATACGTCATCTTTTTACATACGTACGTACATACATAAATCACGCCTTTATTTCTTACGGGGTAGACAGAGCGTAAAACGTCTAGTAAAATGCGTTTTCGCAACTTCTGACTGTATTGATACAATTTTAGATTGTAATAATATCGCTATAGAAATAGGATGTCATCCCATTTCCTAAATTAGGAATTTACCTTCATGTGACTGTCGCTCGTATTTATAAAGCAATCTCAAGATTGAGAGCAATATTGAGTGCGGATTTGACAGGTAATTTTGTACTGGAATGACATTTCTGATACGAACTCAAACTCGCTGTCACTCTTGAGAGCTGATTATAAATACGGGCCTGTGACTTCTACGTCATGCCCGAGAGGTATGCAAAACTAGACATTTTATTGACAGAACTCGATAATTCCTTGCGGTGCCGCATGGTACAGCCGTGGTACAGCCTGTTACTTCTAAGTACAACAAGATGCACGTGACCCTGGCATCCAAGATGGGTTCAACAATGATGACACTTCTTTAGTTTCCTCCGATCCAAGCCATAGAATAGGTTGAAGATAACAGTAAGAGTTCCCACGTTATGTCTGGTTGAGTTTTGTCTGAACTGAGCGTCAGTTTGTGTTCTATCTTTGCTTTCCATCTGTGATTGTAAAAGGTATGATAACAAAAACATACGGGAAAAAGTACTATATCAGATTGGATTGGAGTATGGTTTAGAAAAGTGTTTTCATAATTTTCTTTTTGCAACGAGAATCATTTCCGCATTAAAGGCCAGTGTATTGTATTCTAGGCGATTGAAGAGCAAGCCCATAATTAAAAACAAAACAGCTTTGAAAGTATATCTTTGGACTATGATTTTTAACTAATAGTCACAAAAAAGAAGTCTCATATACGATTCGTAATTTTCGAAAAAAAAATACATATATACATAAAATCACGCCTGTATCCCTAATGGGGTAGGCAGAGCAAAAACGACCTAAACATAGGTTGTTCCGCCGCGTCTGACAAGTTTCGAGGGCTAATACAGATGATGATTATGTATATTGCTATAGTGACGGGTTGTCAGCCCATTCGCCTAAATTGCAATACACTGAAATCCTCGATTCCCTTAGCTGATTTTTACAGCATGCACGGGAGGAGATGCAGCTGGCACATTCTACGTTTTTCTATCACTCCAAGTCCAGCATGGAAGCGAAAAAAAAATATTGTAGTCTATCCCAGATAATACATAACTAGCTGCTAGCAGTAAGATTTTAGTCTGTGCTTGTACGGAAAACATGAACTAGTATATCATGTAAATTTATGGGCACTTGCGCAGTAAATTTCCTGGTATATAGGTAGAGTCTGCTTTGAGATCGTGAGAGATTGACCATTGATCAAAGAGATATCATGAACCTTGTAATTCATCGGGATAAAACTTGGCACAAAAAATTAGGTCCTGGACTGGAATAGGAAGGACATATGGGCTTACTTATCACAGAGGGAAAAACCTTCATTTCCACAGGAAAACTCATTTAACGCGGGTGAAACCGCGGGCGGAAAGCTAGTTTATATGTTACAGATATCTTGGTTTGTAGGTATTTTTCTATTTTTGTTTGACCAATTGGCATATCTAAAACTCTTCTTGTAGTGTAGACTTCTAGACCCGTATTTATAATTCGCTCTCAAGAGTGACAACGTGTTTGAGTTAGTATCAGAAATAATATGTCATTTCAGTACAAAACGATCTGTCCAATCCATACATAATATTGCTCTCAATCTTGAGATCGCTTTATAAATACGAGCCCTAGTCTTCTCTTGACGTGGCTACACCTTCTAGGTACATACGTGCCATGTGTCGTAGTTTATACTTTTTTCTTATTCCATTAACCATTAACCGGACTATTCACAAAGCACTTATTAAACCCGCACTTCATAGTGAATGATAGGCAGCTCGCGAGCAATAAAAAGTCTATTCCCGTTGAGTTCTAATTTCGCTCAAATCGATGCCCTTGCGTGCTCTGTGGCTATAACAATCAGATTGAGTGGATGTACCCTCCATACTACTGATTAGATTAGTTAGGCACCAAAAATAGACCTAAAAATAATGGGTCTAGATCTTTTTACACGATGGTAGTAAGTTAAAGTACCTATAACACTATTTTATGTTCTCTAGCTACTCGTACATTACACTAATCTGGCATGCAAATTATGTTTGCTATTGAACAATTCCGATTAGATATTTTACTTTGCGCTGGTCGGAACTCTTTGCAATGACAACATTCCCGAACTTGTAATGAAATATACTATATTAAAATAGGGCGGCAAAGCCTTTACACGGTGTGTTTTGGTTTAGGGCGAAATTAAAAATCCATTCCCTTCACTAGAATAAGCAACTATTAGTATAACATTTGGCTAGAAGCCGATACTGTAGTCAGTAGTGACGTCACAGTCGTCTGATCGGTCGGCTGCGTTACACCGGTGCGGCCGAGCGCCGGCTCCCCGCGTAGAGACGGCCGCCCCTCACGGTAAACAGCCCCGACTGTATTTATACCGACAGCTGGGAAAACTTTGATACCGCGTTTTAGAATCTATGATCTCGATTAAAAAGAACAGAATATGTCTTAGAAAAGCTTGTTTATGAATAAATTAGTTTATGAATTAGGTTACTGTAAGATAAGCAATTCTGCTTTTCAAATAAAATATTCATTAAAAAGGGCGGCAAATCCTTTACACGGTGTGATTGTTTAAGGCGAAATTCAGCCCATGCTACCTCAACGGGATAGCAACTTACTTGACACACTTGGCTTTAAGCCGATACTGTGGTCATTAGTGATACAGACTATTCAGTACAAGCACAACGGGAGTAGTGTAGTGACATCACAGTCATCTGATATGCTGTGTAACAACACAGGCGCGGGCTGATGCCGGCTCCCCGTGTAGAGACGGCCGCCCCTGACAGGGAGGCAGCGGCAACTGTATTTATACCAACGCCTGGGAAAACTCTGATACCGCGTTTCAGGACTTTCAGGCTCGCTACTACGCGCGCCTTACAAAGCTCCAGCAGAATAAAACATTAGAAATTATTATTTACGTACGTTATTATTATGTGTTCATGAAGTTTAATTTACTTACTTGAGCTAAAGCTAAAGCATCAGGGGATTTCTGTTAGCTTTCGGAAAATAAAAAAGACAGTTTGTAAATGGCAGTATTATCGCATGTATCGATGTCTTTGTAACAAATAAAGACCATTTATTTCCATCTTTTCAATATACGTTTCCACCTTCACTTTTCTTTGTCCTGCACCTGAAGTACAGACGTTGATAAATGACTTGTCGTCCAATACGATGTGTCCGCGACACTTTATATCTTCTTTCGATAAAAAGAATGTGAATTCTTCGGAATCCGGCAGGTATAAGTATATTGAGAGCTGTTTTTTTTTATTACAAGGGTCGGTTGGTGTAGTGGATAGGGCTGCGGCCTTCTGTGCAGGAGGTCGTGGTTCGAATCCCACCACGTACCAATCTGTTTTTCAGATTTCGAATTTCATAATATTTATGTACGTTTATTCGGCTACAGTGACAGGTTGTCAGCCCATCGCCTAAATTACAATACTGAAACCCTCAAATCCCTTAGCTGATTTTTACAGCATGCCCGGGAGTATAATTTAAAGTAGTAATATTTTGTAAATATAAGATCTTAGCTTTAGAAACAGAAACCTAATTATACCTATACAAACTTTAAGGCTGGCATTTACAAAGTGATCTCAAGATTCAGAGCAGTATTAAGTATTGATTTGGATACTGAAATGACATTTCTGATACGAACTCAAACTCGCTGTCACTCTTGAGAGTTGATTATAAATACGGGCCTAAGTTACATAGGTACATACTTGTTCTCACTTGATCCTCACTCTTTTGTTCTGTGCGAGCTCAAGAGTTCTATTATTGTGTCGCGTTGGAGGACTATCGGGAATCCGAACGCCTTTGTAGGGAAAAGTGGGATAAGTGTGAAGTGTTATTATAGCTATAATATAGGCCTATAGAGACTTAGCCTAGTTGTCCACCTTGACTTAGAAGGATATATTATGAAAGAAAGAAAGAAAGAAAAAAACATGAAGGAATTAATAGTTTATCACATTACGGAGTGACATTTAAATGTTATTGCAGCATTTAAACATACAGGTAAGTACATACATAAGTACATACATATAATCACGCCTTTATCCCCATTGGGGTAGACAGAGCGTAAACGACCTAAACAAAGGTCGTTCCGCCACGTCTGACAAGTTTTGAGGGTTATTCCAGATTGTTCTGTATAGGTATTGCTATAGTGACGGGTTGCCAGCTTATCGCCTAAATTGCAATACACTGAAACCCCAGAATCCCTTAGCTGGTTTTTACAGCATGCCCGGGAGGAGATGCAGCTGGCACATTCTGTGTTTTTCTATCGCTCCCAGTCCAACATGGATGCCCTCAGTGGTGCCCATTCGAAAACAAACACACTTAATTTAAATAAAACCTGTAATTTTCTGCCATGGTGAATAGAAAGAGTCAGCACTATGGACAAACTCATTTTGATCCTGTAATTTACAACCTCTTTAAAAATTTGAAGTATTTTGGTTGATACCCTCTTACATCATGTATTATTATTCTCCATAGATTCTTGAATTGACAGGATTATAATTAGTTCGTCTGTAGTGCTGTCCTTTCCTGTTCTCTTATGGCAGAAAATGACAGCATGGTTTTATTTTACTAAAATTTGTTTTCATCGAATCGAGGCCACTGTCTGTAAATTTTTGTAGTTCACAGACTTCGCAGTCCTAAAGAGTAATCAATCGTCTATAATTGCCCTTCTTCCTTTTCGAGACAGGTCGATAGATTTTAACGCACCCTGTACAAAGTAGGGCTGTCTAGGTGACAAATGAATTCGATTATACCTCCCTTTCCTTTTAGTCAGCCTTCCTTTCTATTAGATCTGTCGTTTTATTGACTTTTTTTATTTACACGTATAACTAAAATAAGTTAAGTTGTGTCTACAACAGAATCGCTGCCATTATCAACTTAACAAACTTAGGCTCGTATTTAATAAGCAATCTCAAGAATGAGAGCAATATTAAGTATGAATTTGACGGTCCATTTCTGATATAGTAAACTCAAACTCGCTGTCTGTCTCAGGTGCTGTTCATTAATACGGGCCTAAAGAGGAAAAGTCACCAGATCGATTATAGGGGCATGGCAAATAGGAAGCGGTGCGGCGCCGTTGCGTCGCCAATGCGTCGTCTTTGTATAGAAACTTCAAATCAAGCTGCGCTGCGCAGACGTAAATTACATACAAAATTGACGCGCCTCCGCCTCGCCCGCGCCGCACCGCTTCCTATTTGCCATGCCCCTATAATCGATCTGGTGACTTTTCCTCTTTAGGCCCGTATTAATGAACAGCACCTGAGACAGACAGCGAGTTTGAGTTTACTATATCAGAAATGGACCGTCAAATTCATACTTAATATTGCTCTCATTCTTGAGATTGCTTATTAAATACGAGCCTAAGTTTGTTAAGTTGATAATGGCAGCGATTCTGTTGTAGACACAACTTAACTTATTTTAGTTTGGTTCTGTCATTTTATATTTTTTTTTTATAAAATATAATATAATTCTGTCAAAGTGACGTATAACGCTTAAAATAAGATGACCCCAACGTCGTGCCATCTTATTTAAGGTGAGTAACGTCACTTTGACAGAATTATAATTATAACCAGCTATTGTGATTCTGTCTATAATTTTTTAAAATTTTACCAAACTAAACCAAACTAAATTGAAAGTTGAACTCATAGACTTATTTTTAACACTTAAAAATGACTCTAAAAAACATTTCAGTACTCCACTTTTCACAGTCGTATAAACACACTTCTTACTTAAATTAAATACCCCAATTCCTCTGTATTCAACCAAAAAAAAAACATTAGGGATCTTTTTATTGAAACAGACGCTTATCAGCAGCAGTAAATTTATCCCGGACGTTGAAACATGGCTGCTGGAGACCGCTGGGAAAAACGGAACGTGTGTTTTTGGGACTCGGGTTAAATAAAGGTGTTAACGGAAGTAAAGAATTGGGAAGGATTTGGGATGTATTTACAGTTAATTGTTCTTACAGAACCTTATAGGGTAGGTTTACTGTTAATTTGATCTTATGTGGCAGATTATCAACAACATTTCGCCACGTCTGGCAATTTTTAAGAATCATTTTAGTACGAACTATTGCAATGTGTTTTTCATCATCATCATGGGGTTCCATCTTCATATTGAATTTTGGAGGTCAGCATTCGGTTTCCCTTCGGCCATAGGCTGTTCGCCTTCACCTAAATACCAATACCGACACCAACATCATCATCCTGCAGGCAGCTGGAATATTCTTAGGCCCGTATTTATAATCAGCTCTCAAGAGTGACAGCGAGTTTGAGTTTGTATCAGAAATTTCATTTCAGTACAAAACGGTCTGTCAAATCAATACTTAATATTGCTCTTAATCTTGAGATCGCTTTATAAATACGAGCCTAAGTTTTTCTCTGCGCCTAATCCTAGTAGAAGAGAAATAAAGCACTTTAGATGCATTTTGTACGTTTGTTTATGTTTGTCAGTCAAATATTCGAATGATCTGGAACTACTTTTTCCAAGACTAGCTGCTGTAACTTGAATATTAAACCACAGATTCAAATTCAGAACGATTCTAGAATGCCTCGGATCTCAATCCCTCTACCTGGAATTTAGCTGGAATTCTGACCACCAGTTCCTTCGTAATAATATCTCCCATAAACTATTTCGAGAATTCTATTCTAGTTGCTCGTTTTAATGCCTATCCGTTTTGAAATCTATAGTCTTAGTAGAATATTGACTTGACCTCTGACATGGTTTAGTTTAGACAGGGACCCGGTCTGAGAGCTTAGCCCTTCGAAGCACAACGTAAATTTTAAAAATATTGAAGACGTCTTAGCCTTCAGCTTCTTTAACCATGGTTTTTATCGCTACAAAAAAAAATTAATTTCTTGAAGGAAGAAAGTTCTGGGCTTTAATTTTTGTTGCTTCGATTCGGTAAACTGAACGTGTAAGTATTTCCTCAAAGAGAGAGGTAAAGTACCTACTTGAATTGAGGCACTTCATGTTTACTTACGATTTACGAAATTTTATTACGGCCCGTATTTATAATCAGCTCTCAAGAGTGACAGCGAGTTTGAGTTCGTATCAGAAATGTCATTCCATATTGAATATTTGACACGGCTTACTTGTTTGTTGTGAGACAAGGCTTGTGCCTCGACGTTTCGACCATATACGATGGTCTTCCTCAGGAGCACTAACACTTGTTTATCGTTTAATAATAAAATGTCATTCCAGTACAAAATTACCTGTCAAATCCGCACTCAATATTGCTCTCAATCTTGAGATCGCTTAATAAATACGAGCCTACAAGTTTTACGAGTGACTTCATCCGAATTTTTCAAGTGTATTGAGGTTTTTCCAAAAAAACCATGTACACTTTCACTTTGAAGGGTTGTACGCATTCTGAAAGTGTTACACAAAAAAATCAAGATGGCAGCCAATAGTCCCCCTTTCGGTACCTTTTTAATTCCTGGCAGTCCATCCCCAGTAGGGCCATTACCGGCCCATTATAGCCCTGTGCTGTTGGAATAGGCCTTCAATTTCATTAGACCCCATTGTCACGTGACCCAATTTTATCACGGCACAGTATCGAATGACACTTTTGGGACTCTATTTCTTTTAGGTGGAAGTAATGAGACGGGTTGATTTGTTGTACTCCATAAAAATGCGAAAGTAACTCTGCCTGTCTGGGTGTTTTAAACTAAACGGCCGAAAGAATTTTGATAAAAGGCATAGCGATATTATGGTAACCTGCAAACGAACATTGGCTTCTGTTTACCTTTGGAAAATAATCTTATTCATACGGGAAAACTCATTTAACGCGGGTGAAACGGAACGGAAACAAAATCTATCTATTTATCTATCTATTATACTATCTATCTATTTCATTATTTTTATTATCAAAATAAAAACGGACTACGTTTACGGGATGGGAACCGTTATCGCCTTTTGTATGGAGAGGTGCAGGTTTACACTCCTCTTAACAATTATGCTGGACTAGATCGTGCTAGAGAATTTTTCTCTGTTGAAAAATAGCTCGTTTATTTAGGAAATCCGCCTGTCACTCGACCGCCTGGTCGAAACGCTGGTTCCTAATAAAAGTGAGCACGTACTTGAGATGTGACACGAGTTGAAACTTAAGCTGGCGATTGTCGATTACTGTTCACGTGCTCTGAAACTAAACAATTTTCCTTCAGGGCGTCGAGAGACATTACTCTGAAATCTTGCTTAGGATTCGGATTATTCAATTTTGTGAATTTTACCAATGCAAATAATTAGAAAAAACTTAAATTACAGAGCTCAAACACCATGTCGATGAACTAAACAACTTAGATTTTAAAAGACTTTTATTTTTATTTGTTAAGATTTAGATAATACCTAATGGCTAAGTGAAAGATAAGTTTTCCATATCTCAATACTTCTTAGCAGTTGCTACCAATATTGCTGATCATTATCATACTTATAAAAATACATTGGTAAGGGTTCTCAATATGCAACAGTATTTCAGCATGCATGCACCTGACGAACTTTTTCCTTCTCAAGTTTATTTCCTTTTTTTCTTTAGGTACACGATTCGCTGAAGAGTGAAGAGTTAAGGGGCAACTTGGCTAACGCCTGTTTAAACTTTTTGAGCAATTTTGTGCAGCTAAATTGCTGTACACCACATTTTAGGCGCTACGTTTATGTTTAATTATTTTGTGTACGCGTTCAGCTGATGGCATACCTACTAAAAGAGCAGACACTAAAACAGATTTTCTATTTACGTTACCGCGTCAACTGCAGATTTGAAGCTGCACGAACGGCGCTGAAGTAAATTTCAATTCAATAGAAAATCTGTCCGCTGCCGCCTCGACACCGCCGCCTCCACTGTTCCTGTATGCCATGCACCTAAAATAAGGGGCTTATTTAGTTCATATTTTAATTCACAATTAAAGACAGCGACCAGGGTCATAAAAAAAAAGATAGAATTTTGACTAATAAACCTAGAGCTTGAAAACAATAACCTTCTTCACCAATCTCCAGCAATAAAAAAGATAAGTAAAGTAAAGTATATCTTAAAGATAATTTACAACCTGCAATAAAGCTTTAAACAAAAGCTCCCCTAGCTAAAGCTGAGCGACCGGAAGTGGACCGGTCCGAGCGGAAGTGGCGTCCCCCAGGCTTTGTTTATCAAAGCTCCTTGATTTAGGGGTCCGCAGTTAAAGGGTTCATTGGAAAGGAGTTTCATGATAGAATAGGTAATATTGTGATGATTTATTAAGAGAACTTTTCCAAGGCAAAAAATCAAATCACATCCTCCCACTTCCTACAATCCTTTATTAAAACACTCATCCTTAATGGAGAAATTTAGTGAATTTGATTTATTTCACAGGGAGGGAAACAGGGAGTTTATTGTATAGGTAGGTGTGTGATATAATGTGGTATTAAGTTCGAGCTTAGAACGAAAATTCACTTTACTCTGTAAAATCTTTAAAGAAGCTGCGACAGATGCCATTCCGAAGGAAAAAATAAAATGTACCTATCTGAAGTCTAGGAATCACAATACATTCACGGCAGAACCCTTCACCAATACTGTAACTTCCACTTAACCACTGTCATTATAATCACCTTTGGGTGTAATCAAGATAAAAATCTACTCGGAGATAGAGCATCGCATAAATACTCTTCCAAGTCTCATTGTTTTTATTTACTCGTTTTGTATACCTTTGAGTGGTTTCTACTACTACTTACATTCATACAGATGAGGCAGAGTGTTAAGGCTTTCCGTTTCTGTTGTATCTGACAAATAACAGATTTTCAGATAACAACTATGTATTACTAATCTAATGTATAATCCAAATGAAACTCTCAGATCTCTCACGTACTACGGTCTGTTTTTTGTCTTTTTTTTTTTTTGTTTAAAGCATGTTTTATTTATTTTATTGTATAACTTTTTAATGTTTTATCTTTTTATAATGCCCTCTACTTTTTGAGTTTCAAATGTTATACGAAAATGGTAAGGGATGAAAATCAGTGCTACCACTGTTGCCTAGAGTAACATGGTAGCAAAATACTGAGTCCCTTACCTTTTACTCTCAAATTGTTATAAATGTGGTTGTAATCTAATGTGTTTTGATTTTTGTGAGTAATAAAGATATTTGAATTTGAATTTGTCTGCACTAGGCTGGTTCATTCTAATATTTTCTATCATCGCTACCAGTAGGTATGAAAGTATACTTCAATTTTTCGTTCAAAGATAGCAAAGTGAACAATATTACAGTTATCGTCGACTTTAATTAACTTTCATCATTTGTCTCATTAAGTTGCAAAATTCAAAGGCTTCTATCTTGAGAGATAATTTGCGACCTCTCAGGATGGAAGCGATTACAGTCAGAGCTTGTAGACCCCAGGGAGTCCATGTTTGTCAGAGTTTATAGCGATCCACTTCGAGAGGTTGCAGGCACAGTGACAGACGTAGAGATAAAACTTATTGTCCCTAAAGTAAAGAAGACTGAGATAAATAGAGCTATATTTTTGTTCGTAATGAAACAAGGTCCCTTTAACATTTTTGAAGAAAAGATTGAAAGAAAGACTTAATGAAGAGATCTTGTTCAAAAATAGTGCTTTTTGGTGAACGAATTCCTGCATTTTCACTTCACTGACATGCTATATAATATAACACATAGCGGCAATAATGTAGAACAAACTATAAATAGATTGACATGACATGACAAAGGATTCCATTTCAATAAGCGTAATCATCAAATGGTATAATCGCCATCTCTTGAGCCTTAACCTTAAAACTAAGGAGAAATTCGATTAGGCACGTACACTAGTATAATATTTGCTTAGCAGATGTCGTTCACTGGGGAAATAGCATATTCGGAGCAATTAGTGTTCATCAAAATATTCAAGTAGATTATTTGACGAAATTATCCATGAAACAGGCGACTGAACATTTGATTTTCGCAATAGGTATGAAAAAGGCATTTGAAAAGCAGTTATAGTTAACGACAGAAAACATTCTAAGAAGGAATGTTTTAATTTAATTTAAATGAACTTATTTGGCTGTACATCATCTCCCTAGCCTTATCCCGCATTTCACGGGATTTAACGAGGGTACTTATTTGGCTGTACATACCAGGATACATAGGCTTCATAGGAATATCCAATTTCAAAATATACCCTATCCCTTTCCATAGAAAGAGGATCTTTTAACTAACGAGAGAACCTGACCTGACATTGCCAAACCAGAAATTAATAATGTTGTTACGTCATAGTTTTTTCTCCAGTTAAAAAATTATACCACAAAAACCATCTCACCCGCCTTTTACCTCAAAATACTGTGACAAAAACGGTCATCTTTTCCCCGGGAAATTAATTCCCTTTGTGGAGGCGGCCACTGCAAAAACTAGGGAGAAATGAGAACGGCTAGCGTATACGAAATTATGTCAGGCGTTTTGATAGATGAACGAGATTGGGTTTTGCAAGTAATCGGGAAAGTATAAGCCGTGCGTTTAAAGAAACGATTTGAAAATGGCGTCGGCTCGCTTCGTGATTGGTCCGCCTCGCATGCGTTCTCGCTCTACCTAATAGAGAGTGAGCGAGAACGCATGCGAGCGGCGGCCATTTATAGATCGTTTCTTTATGTGCACGGGTTATAGCGTGGTCAGTCGTTAAGCACAATCTAGCCCATCATATTGTCAGGATTTAGAGAAGAGGAATAAATTTAAGTAGAAGTAAAGAAGACAAGAAAATTTAGGTAAGTATAGTAGATTCATAGACTAGGGTGGAAGAGAATCAATTCCCGAGGTAGTTAGACGGCTATAGTCCGAGAGGAATTGATTCTTCTACCCGTGGCAATGACTCTACTTTTCATTTAGAATATGAGGAAAATAAAACTAGTTGTTAATACAAACAAAATATCGCACAAAAGTCCGTCACAGATACATAAAAGAACAGATTTTACTATCCCGCCAATTTGTGTTGACTTTTTAATTATTATTTTTTAATTTTGTCGCGGCACTCGCATCGCAAGTTTGCGCTAAATTCATACTGGCCAGTGACACTAGCTGGTTAAAAAGTCACGACATTTCATAAAGTTTTTTTTTTTAATATGAAAAAAAGTCTTCACAGCTGACAGCAATTCAAGCAGTTCTATTTTTAAAGTTCATTCCCGCCCTAGGGTGGGGATGAAATTTGTATGAGTTATTCCTTCCCTGTGAAAGGAAAGCAGCATCTTCCACCCAATAGTCAGATCAAAACAACACTACTTTCCGAGTATGAGAAATGAAAAGTATTTTTTATTAGTTTTTTACTGTGCTTCTTGCAACCGAGTCGATAAGACGAATTTCGGAGATCAGAGAGAGAGAGAGAGAGAGATTCAGATTAAAAACATATTATAGGAGTCGCCATCGCCTAGTACGGTGTGGACGACATGATTATATTAGACCAAAAATAACACTGCCTTGCTGCCCTAGAGCTACTATAACTTTATACCTCGTCGAGAGCATCACAACTTGGTCCCAAACAAAGTATTAAATTTTTTATTCAAGTTTATGTTTCTATATTTACATGTTTTAGTCCCAAGGTTCCAACTGTTATTTCGATATAAATATTTATATTCAACTATAAGCTTGGGTCACCAAACTTCAAAGAAATTAATCTCAGCTTTAAGCAGGTCTTAAAAGCTCACTTCAAGTTCTTAGAGAGAGTTTCGCTATAAATAAAATGAGAGATTTATTAAAAGCGAAGGTGGAAAATCTTGTTGATGAAAGAAAAACCTATGAAAAGCTTATACGTATACGACCTTAAAATAAAGTTATAATATTGAGGAACAAAGTTTTATACAGAAAAAAAATTAAGTAGGAAGTTCTTGCTCAGGAGGTACTATATTTTCGGACCAAGACTGAATCTACTGCACTGCTGTCTAAGTATCTAATAGTAGGTATGATATGTCATGATCATGACTGTTAATTTGTTTTCTAGCAACTTCACTGCAGATTAATCTCCTGAAAAATTTTAAAGTCAAGAAGAAAATGATTCTGCACTTACCTACATGCAATGTGCATATAATTATGTATGCACATTTCTCCTGACGCATGCAGTGTGCAAGTGAAACATCTCCCCGCATATTATGCATGCCAGAACAAGCGAGCGACTGACCATGCTATTATGCTGTGTGCTATGTACTTGAGAAATTGCTGTGTGAATGTAGAGACGCCCTAAAAATAGCGGAAAACTAAACATATGAAAATATTTTACTTGAAAGCTGAGCCCTATAATACCTTTCTGCCTTTGAGGCTCGTATTTATAAAGCGATCTCAAGATTGAGTGCAATATTAAGTATGGATTTGACAAACCATTTTGTACTGAAATGACATTTCTGATACGAACTCAAACTCGCTGTCACTCTTGAGAGATTATTAATACGGGCCTGAGAGTTTGTTATCATCATATCGTATGGCATCTTATGGCATGCGTTGGATCCTAAACGTGTCATGTCAGTTCAGTACAAAACGGCCTGTCAAATCCACAAGTACTTTTATTGCTCTCAATCTTGAGATTGCTCCATAAATATAAGTCTTGAAAAGATTCTGCATCATCATCGCTACATCGCTTGAAAAATTACGAAGGATTTTCTGGTTAAGACTTAACCAGAAAAATCTCGTAAAAGATTAGACCAAGACCACCTTGACGACTCAAAAACTATGTATAAAGAACGCAACGCAACGCAAATAAAAATAGGAAAAGGCTTAAAGAAAAAAAAACCGGTAGTTTTACGTGAAACATCTCCCAACGTGTTTCACAATTTTTGACACATCAAATGAAAATCTCTTCTCTAAAAAAAGCAGAAGACATGGCAATATTGCCTTATTACGTTATTTACTGAAGACTTGGCTACACTGCCTTATCAAAAGAAAATTGAAGACTTGGCTAAATGCCTTAATGATAATATACTGAAGACTTGGCTTATGCCTTAAAAATTAACAAATTCAAGATGATGTGAAAAATCAGACGAGGCTGTATGGCTCTGTTCCTTTGCCTATCCTATAATGGATGAATGAAAAAAAAAAACTCTATGAATAGAGACCTCACATCGTTTCAAGAGGTGAACCTCTCATCGCGTACCTCTGGTTTCGGAGGCGCATCCTCCAAGTCACTGAATACGGATCGAGAGACACAAGTAGTAACAGGCAACACAACAGCCTGTCTCGACTGTCTGTAGTATTGTCATGTTCATTACCAAGATACCACTGTATGCGAATGGGCGCTTTTCCACTAGACGGCACGTCAACGGCAACGGCGACGGCACGGTACCGTCGACGATATCGTAGGTGAGATAATGTATGAAAATCAATGAAATTATATGACACGCTTTTCCACTTGACGGCACGGCACCGTCACGGCATGTAATCGATTTCCATAGACATTGTCACGTGATTTCACCGTGCCGTCGTCGTTGCCGTTGACAAGCGCCCAATGCCTTTTACAAGATTGCAATCCGGATGGCTGATATATCAGGATATCAACATCAGGGCAGAGACGCAGATACGTCACTTTTTCTCTTCGTCCTGCTGTGGCCATCAACAGAATGAGAAAATGTATTATATCGGTTAGATAAATAAGTAAAAGCGTTGAAAAGGAGGAAAAAGGAAGTTAGAAACTCTTTCAGAAAATGGAAAATAAGTTAGGGTTTGTTCGTCATAAAAACTAAGTTATCGAGGTGCTTAAAAATTTTTGAAAGAATGTTATAGGGAAAACATACAAAAAACTATTTTGATGTTGTAGCCACAGCCTTAATACTTGCGATGCGCGTGGCATCAACGAACTATATGTTTGATAGTTTGATTTAGCGTCAGCACCGACTGTGAATAGTAAAACACTGCGACACGTGTTGTCTAGCCAGAGATTCTCAAACTGTTCGATGATAAGACCCCCTCAATGTCAGTCGAAATAAACTTGCTCGTCAGTTACAGGATCATGCGTCAGCACCGTCTATAATAGCAAAGCATGGAAATTCTTGTGAAGGCTACTTCATCACCAAGTGTTTTATTATCATTATCAAATATAAACCTTTCCTCGGTCTTCCACCTATTACGGTCTAGCGCCGCCGTTACTTTATCCTTTAGATATGCATCGAAATCGTCACGTCATGGTTTTTGGGGCATATCTACCTCTCCGGAAAATATAGCGATCCCTTACGTCAGCTATGCCTGTTTATGTTCTGAGGTTGTGTTGTGAACGTTCTATATTCTGTCTGTATCTCCAAGTAATCCAAGCTTTCAACACTTTGAATATTTAGTTAGAGTTAGGTACATTGTCACAAAGAACTTTCGTTATGAAGTAATCAGTTCATATGAAAGCATAAGTGAAAAATTGTTAAAAACGCTACTTCGTCAGAATAGTATATACCAATGCTTTAGAAAACAACCAGAGAGTCTTTATGGTGGGGCTAACAGTTCACAGTTTGAGAATCGACGACGTAACCGTTTTATACGAGCCACGCCTTGGTGAAGTGATGGAGGAGGGCAAAGAGAGACAAATAGGATAATCGTGGTGAAGGAAAAGAAATTCAGGAGACGAGGGCGACGAACTGTCTAAGGTAAGTAGCAAGAATAAATAAATAGTATACTCGTATAGGTATTTTAGGTTCGTATTTATAAATCGATCTCAAGATTGAGAGCAATATTAAGTATGGATTTGACAGGTCGTTTTGTACTGAAATTACATTTCTGATACGAACATAAACTCGCTGTAACTCTTGAGTGCTGATTATCAATACGGGCCTTAAATTGGAATCAAAATCAGACAAATAGCATTTGAATTACACGTTTTCTGAGGTTCGCACAACTGTAAAGAACTCATTTTAATAAAACTATTTTAAAGTATCTTAACTTAACTATTTGGATTAATAGTAGTAATAAGTCCATGATTTGGATACAGTCCGAAACGTAGGGAAAATCAAAATCAATAAAACACAAGTTAAATCCGTAAAAAAATGTTGGTAACTGACTGGTAGGTATAGCATTTAATTATTTTATTTTATTTTATTTTAATTTTATTAATTTGTAGCTATTGGAGGTTTGTTCAGCAAGTTATATCCTCGTTATTATTAAACAAAGCAAATCCTTTGACGAACTGAAACATTTTGTACTTCATAAAGGGCTTAAGAAACAGCTTACAATAATTTCCTAAATAAATTAAATTTAAATTAAATTTTAGACTGGTCTTAAAGACGCTCAAATAACGAATTCTGCGAGGAGCAGATTCTAGGAAATTTTCAATTATGTAGGTACCTACTTACTTTGTCAGAGTTGCTTTTACGGGATTAATACCAGGTGTATGGGACAGCTTCCCGCAAACTGATACATGGTTGCTCAGCCAATGAAACTGAACAATAACAAGACAACAAGCCAGAAATTTTTCTTATTAGGAAATTAAAAAAAATACTTCCTCATACAAAATTACTAGATCAGACATTTTGTGCTGTATGGAAAATCCAAAAAAAAAGAATCTCATCTCCTTAAAGAAATTACTTGGGAAAATGGTTCTGTTTCGTGGATTGAGCAACCCCTATCAGTTTGCGGGAAGCTGTCCTTTACACCCGGTATGCCTTTTCCCTGAGGAGGTCCAATTTTTCTGCCTATTCCTTATTTACGAGCGACCTGATGCCTTACCGCCCCCTCATATCCCGAACATGACCTTCAAATAGATACCGAAGGTACCTCTTTTGACTTGTTAAAATCATGTTTATCAGAAAATTTTGGAATAAAAAAATAAATAAATAACACTCTCACACTCATAGCCCCCACAAAAAAATTACTTTTTCGTATAAAATGACCACCTTGGTCAGACAATTTGTATGGAAAAGGCAATTTTTTTTTCGTCTCCTGAAAGAATTTCCTGGTGAAAGTTGATCAGTTTTGTTGATTGAGCAACCCTCATCAGTTTATGGTACGCTGTCCCTTATACCAGGTATAACTATGGAAACTTTCAGATCGGATACGTACTTAGGCTCGTATTTATAAAGCGATCTCAAGATTGAGAGCAATATTGAGTGCGGATTTGACAGGCAATTTCACATTGTACTGGAATGACATTTCTGATACGAACTCAAACTCGCTGTCACTCTTGAGAGCTGATTATAAATACGGGCCTTAGAGCAACGAAGAACTTCCCAGTCGCATTCAATGTGCACCTTCCCCTAACGTTAAGGCCTATTCACGCGCCGTCTCTACCAAGTCCGTGGTCAGCTTAGTTTCCAACTGGCACCCAATTTACGGACTCCACGCCCGTTTAGTAAACAAATGACGCACGCGACCTGCCTAATTGGATTTGTTGGTGATTCAGGTAACGATTCGAATTTGGAACGTTTTTGATGTCCAAGGGAGGATTTGGCGATAGAAACGGTAACAATGTGCTTAGTTAGAAGTTGAATTCAACTTTTCATTTGGGGACCAAGTTGAGAAGTCACATTTCATACCTACATGCCAGAATATCAGACCGATCACTCTCTCTAGGTATTTTCAGAGAAGATACCGGTTAGTTGCTTAAATTGTTTTTTTTTTAAACGAATTAAGTAGTGGATCCTTCCGTAGTAGATCCTTTTCTTCAAGAGATTAGTTTGCACTGTAGGGTCACCCTAACTTACTCACAAAGTAGATTTTCTTATGATTTTTAAAATAGAATTTCTTATGTGCCAGTATTTGTTCTGCCACTTTGGAACTAGAACTCAGAGCATGCACAGAAGTTCAAAAACTTTGCCGTGTATAAAATCAGAGTCAAATAAAAAAAAAACTCATTGTGTTTAATTTAAAACCAATGGATCAACCGTCATGTTACTTGCGTCCTCACAACTTGGTCATTACCACCCGGACGAACTCGTCTCGTTTGTATTTCTAACTTCTCCAACTAGTTAGTAGTTCGGATCGTTTCCTGAATCACCAACGTTACATTCACGTCACGTACACCGTGATTTAAGGTCCGTGCCGTGGGTAGTACCAGCAGCGCCGTAAAACACAGATTTTATTACTTTGACGAAATTTTTGGAAAATCTTTAAGTTATTTTAATTGGGTTCGCACGGTGCCTAATGCATTGCTGGTGCATTGTTGTGCATATGGAATTAGTTTCACAAATACAGCCGAGTTCATAATATCTCTTAAAAGTATAAAAAATATTTATTATCTACAGCTGGGTTCTTTTAAAAGAAATTATCATGGGGGCTCTTCAAAGGAGAGCTTTTATTTTTTTTTTTTCTTCTTCACTTCTACCTAGCGTTTTCCTGACCTAGCGCTAGGACTCGCTTTCCAGCTTCATCTATTCAATTTTTCCAGTCTTCTTCTAATATCTTCTGTGAACGTATTATCTTTCTTTCTCCTTCCCATGACAACTATCTACAAGAATAAGTAAAAATGATAGTTTAGAATTAATAAATGAATGGTTATCGCATTATAAGGTAGGCTTGACGCGGAACCGCCTGGCACATAAATATGCTTTGTTCAGTCTATTATGTAAGATTGCCAGCTCCATCTTAAGGCTCCTGAAGGAACTAAACTCCCTTCATCATCAGCTTTATCTCGGTCTCCTTTTTTGGCCTATTCTAAAGTCAAGCCAGAGCAAAGTTATCACAAAAAGATAATCAGAGAACTCAAACTAAAAAACAATATTCTTTAATGACCTAATTTTTCACCCCTGTGATAGTCGCTACCACTCGCAGAGGTCATTGAACCAGCAGGTGTGCTACGCTTGATTGCTTCCGGTCTCCATTAAAAGCCGATTGATATTTTATTGTGAAGTGGACGGAAAAAAAAAGTTTTTTAATGACATTGCATTTGCACTGTTTTGATATTTTTCAATCATTTTTTGTTTTTTCAAGTTGGACTGGGAGCGAAATAAAAACATAGAATGTGCCAGCTGCTTCTTCATCCAAGCATGCTCACGGGGAATAATAATATTATTCTTTTTTTACAAATAGATACAGTAAGATACAGAATAATTGTGTTCAAAGATTTTTGATAAAATATATTTTTGTGCTGGTATCGGAGTCAAACCATGTCAAACTTTTATTATTTACATAATTATATTTTATTTAGGTCCGTATTTATAATCAGCTCTCAAGAGTGACAGCGAGTTTGAGTTCGTATCAGAAATGTCACTTCAGTACAAAACGACCTGTCAAATCGCTCTCAAACTTGAGATCGGTTTATAAACACGAGCCTTAGTTTCTTTTATTTTCATAATTCCATAATGTTATTATGTAGGTAATGTGAGGCTTTTACCCACTTCACCTTTTTATAACCAACTGAAAGAAATATACCACATAAAGTTTCAACTCTGTCAAGTTTTCTTTTGTACCTAGTGTGATAATGATAATGTTCACTGATTTTGAATGCTAAACCGCCTTTTTCGAATTAGCGAAGTGAAAAGATTAAACCTAACTCGTGTAGGGCGTACTTAAGTACTCAACTCGTCACATTGCGGTAATTTTTCAACGTCAGAGAGAGCCGCCATGATCTGATATCACTCTACGCTTGCTATACGCTTAAGCTGTCAAGATATGCCTACTATACTTGTAATTTGTAATAGACGGTATCTATTAAAGTATACATTAACGGTTCATACAGTTGCTACACAAAATCATGCCTAAATCCCTTACGAGATAGGCAGCGCGTCAACGGTTGTAAGTAATAGTTTTAATCTAGTCTTACGTATTTCGTGGGATGTTTTATACAGAATCTCTGGCAGAACAGAAATTATGTAGGTATGGCTGTAGTGACTGGTAGTCAGTTAATCAACTAACTTACAATTGTATTTTAAAACCTTAGGCCCGTATTTATAATCAGCTCTCAAGAGTGACAGCGAGTTTGAGTTCGTATCAGAAACGTAATTCCAGTACAAAATCACCTGTCAAATCCGCACTCAATATTACTCTCAATCTTGAGATAGCTTTATAAATACGAGCCTTAGACTCCCTTGACTACCTTCTACCGGGAAGAGAACATCTATCTTTCTACTGGATTTTAAGAAATTTAAAATTTTATGTCTATCATTGTTTATTATGGCTTAAGCAAATTCACACAATTAACTTCTATCTTTAAAACCCCCTTAATTTGAGACTGTCGTCGGGCAAAAAAGAGCAAAAATATGAATTGTTTTGTTTTGTTCTTCGGCTTTATGAATATTGTTTTCCGAATCTTCACTCAGAGGAAGGAAACAAAAGTTTTAATTTTATTCAAATGGCATTTCATGTTTTTTTGCTATTCGTCAGACGGAAAACAAAAAATATGATGAATAAAAAACTTCGTCCGTCTGAAATTCAGATCGAATAATAAATGACTGATAAAGTTTTGTTTTTGATGTTGGCTATGTAGTTCCAGGAAGCTCTGAAATAAAAGTGAAGGATAATGGGATTATTATTATTAGGATTCAGATCAAATTATTTTGGCATATTTTCTGTTGGCTCCATTTTAAGATGAAAGAACAAGCTTATATTTAGCGTGAAAATGCATCAAACATAAGTAAGTTATTTTAACTAGAACAAGAAAAAAACACATCCTAATCTCATTGTTTTTTTTTTACTCGAAAACCCACAATACAGAAGAAAAAATACAGCTACACCATAGACAAAAATATACTAGAAGCATATAGACTAGAATACTATCAATGCCCCTACCATGCTACACGGAAAATGTGATAGAATCAGCTTATTATAACCTCAGATTTGTTTTCACTATTTCATTCTTGGCGTACTAATGCTGTAATGCTGAAAAATTATGTTTGTTAATAAATAATAAATAAATAATAATAAAATAATTCTAACTACAGATTTAACCTCTAGTTAGTTGTAGGTACCCGAAACAGAGCCCGGTGTATCAAATTCGGCCCGTTCTGGTTAAAACCGCATTTGTAATAGAAGCACAATGTGGGTGAGACACGTACAGTCAGCTACAGAATTGTGATCCAAAGACAAATTAATGACATTAGCCAATTTATAAAAATATAAAAGGGCTAAAAAGTAACAAAAACCGTAAAAGAATAGACGTGATACTTACATAAAATGTATGAGTAGCACAGAAAGGAGCTAAATCATACAACATAAGGTAAGACTTTTTTTAACCTGGAAGCTATGAGATTTATGCGTCTTAGTTTTTTGTGTCTTTATCATTTTAAAATTTAACCAATGGGAAAGTTGCTTTATATTATAACATATTTTTATCTAAGATTTCACGAATGGGAAAAATCTTTTCCAGTAACTAAATTATGGCTTATGGATAAGTATAACTAAGTACCACTACTTTATGCGGTTGTCAGTACGCATGATAGATTACAGTACGTCTGGGCCCGACGCAGGCTTTTAACCAATGAGATGCGGTTTCAAGATCTATGTATACCTAGCTGTATGAGGATCTATGTATAGGGACAAAGTGACGAAAATAGGCCTAGCTACCTTTGACATGGTCTTCTATTATCCAGTTTCAGTTTCAGGATCAACAAGGAACAACATACATACATATAATCACGCCTTTATCCCTAATGGGGTAGGCAGAGCGTAAACGACCTAAACAAAGGTCGTTCTGCCACGTCTGACAAATTTTGAGGATTGTTCCAGATGGATCTGTATATTGCTATAGTGACAGGTTGTCAGCCCATCGTCTAAATTACAATATTGAAACCCATGCCCGGGAGGAGATGCAGCTGGCACATTCTATGTTTTTCTATCACTCCCAGTCCAGCATGGAAGAAACATGGAAGGAACAACGCCAAGGATTAATGCCATTGAATGGAAAATAGAGTGAAAAAGTATTTGTACATTTGTCTGTCTTTGATTTACTTACTGATTTTAGTAAGTTTTGCCAAAATTGCTACAGAAACAAACATTTTATTTGTACAACAGCTTCTATGGATAATTTGTAAAACACGAGAGAAGGCACTACACCAAAAAGAAAATCAGATGAATCGTTATAGTAGAGTACATTTCTTTGTACCTAGATGGCATTTTATAAAACGAAAAAGTTCAGGTTGCAATTTACACTTTTTTCTAAAAATTTATGTTTTTAGTAGGTGGAAGTGAATTTTTTCCTTAAATTTTCACAATGTTCATAATGAAAACTTAACGGCTTACTTGATTTTGTTGATCAGAGGGTTAGCCCTCGACGTTTCGACCCTATATGAGGATCTTCAACAAAAACAATAAAGGTGTTCAGTTAATTATGAATACTTAACACTTGTTTCACAATGTTTCCAAAAACAGTGCACTAACTACTCAGTAAAAACCAAGTGTGAGATTTGCCACCATTCATGCGCGTGCGACGATTCCGATAATATCGACAGCTCAGAGAACTAACGGGGCTCATACAATATGACTGTTAGTTTGAACCATCAACATAAACGCTATGTGATCTATTGATGATGTGATGACTCTATTATGTTGTGACGGGATAAAATGCCATAGGAAAGATTACCTAGTTGTGTTTTATAAAACGGTTTTTATTTAATTCAATTTATGAAGCTCTGAAGACAAACTAATGATTTGAAGACAAAAATGTGGAAGGAACTAGGATAAGTTTAGGTACATTCGACAGCATAAATTAAGAAATTATTAAGAAACTACCAAAGCCCAGACTTCTTTACGATGTTGGCTGTCTAATAGAAGTTTTTATGATCACAGCATGGCTCCATCCCCGTTCCGGTCAGGATGACGACCAAGTGTGACATCCGGACGGCAAGCGGTGCGGTAAAAACTATAATACGCCAGATGAGGAAACATGTACAGTACATCGCCTTGTAAGCACAAAATTATGTGATCCTTGGTCTTCCTAATATGTTTTGGTTTTTTGCGTTTAGATAATTCCCACATTTGTCTTAGTATATTCTAGTCCTATTTTTTATATCTTCCATGCTGGGCTGGGAGTGATAGAAAAACATAGAACGTGCCAGCTGCATATCTTCTCGGGCATGCTGTAAAAACCAGCTAAGGGATTCGAGGGTTTCGTTTTTAGGCGATGGACTGACAACCTGTCACTATAGCAATATACAGATCTATCTGGAATAACCCTCAAAACTTGTCAGACGTGGCGGAACGACCTTGATTAGGTCGTTTACGTTCTGCCTACCCCAATAGGGATAAAGGCGTGATTTTATGTATGTATGTATGTATTTTTTTATAAATAAAATGGTCCTTCGTAGGACCCGGTCACTTTGTGTGCTTCTGCTCGTTATACAAAACAAAAGTAGTTTGCCTAAAAGTTTACTATTATTTAGTAAGTAAGCCAGCGGTTTTTTTGCTTACGGCAGAAGACTCCAAATAACTCCATCCACAGTTCATTCCGGTGGTTCCGGTCAGGATAACAAACAAGTGTGACATCCGGACGGCAATCGACGCGACAAAAACTTTGCCACCGGATAACTGCCGGATAGCGACAAGTGTCGGAGGAATCTTTGAGCTTTTTTTGTAAAGGAGTGTACTTAATGTGCGGTCAATTATAATATACAACATGGAACATGAAGGGTATATGCATCGTGAAATGTGTGAAAGTAAAATGCGCTATCAGCTGATGTTTTTGTGTGGAAGGCCAATTTTTTTTTTCCTTTTTCGACCTATGTTCCTTACGGAAAATTGAATAGATGAAGCTGGAAAGCGAGTCCTAGCGCTAGGTCAGGAAAACGCTAGGTAGAAGTGAAGAAGAAAAAAAAAAAAATAAAAGCTCTCCTTTGAAGAGCATGTTGCACATTTTTTCTACTAACTCCCATAAGTTTACGACATTTCTGGTGCTTTAAAGAAATGACTATACCAAGTATTGAGGAAACATGTTATTTTTAAAATATGAAAATGTTTACGCTTTCCAAATAGTTACTAAAAAGATTCAGCTATGTAGAGGCGATAATATATATTTTTTTAATTTATTTAATAAACATAAATTATTGGTTTAGCAAAGTTATCTCATAAATTTCACTCCTATTACCCTACCAGAATATTCCAATATCCTAATCGTAGAAGGATATTCGCTAAACCCCCCGGGATCAGCAAACTACCTAGTTTTATTGGGTTGAGGCGTTCAATTTCAGACTCAAAGAGATTGCTTGAATAGCCTAGGTATAGGTAGGATCAGAAATATCAGAATATTAACTACAATTTTTAGTTTATTTCAGGAGGGTATCTGATAAGGTAAACATCTACGTGAGCTTCGCTTAAACCTGAACGTGATATTAAAGGAAAATGATTTTGAAGATATTTAGGCTCGTATTTATAAAACGCTCTCAAGATTGAGAGCAATATTAAGTGCGGATTTGACAGGTCTTTTTGTACTGAAATGACATTTCTGATACGAACTCAAACTTCCTGTCACTCTTGAGAGCTGATTATAAATATGGGCCTATGACTCAGGTACTCTAATCAATAACAGAAAACCATTCAACGCTACCCTGACCTAAAAACCCTACCATTCATCAATCCAGAAACCCGATCCTAAAGCGCACAGATTGACGAATAAAAACAAAACCAAAACCCGAAGACAGTACAGAGAGTGCGCGCGCAAGAAACGGACGCGTTCCGCGAAGTTCGTGCGTTGCGCGTGAGTGGAAAACTGATGCGCATAGGCGCACGGCATATACAGGGTGTAAGGGACCCTTGTACTGAAAATTTAAAGAGCTACTAAACTAATGAAACTAATCAACTTTAATGAAGAAATGAATCCGGAAAATTAAAAGGAAATTGACTTTCCCATTACAAAATGACCACTTCATTCAGACAATTTTGTATAGGGAAGATGACATTTTTTCATTGCCTAGAAGAATTTCTTTATGAAAGTTGTTCAGTTTCATTGATAACCCCTTTTAGTTTTCAGTACACGGTCCATAACACCTGGTATAGACTAGGCAGTCTGTGGATGCGTACGCGTGTGTGACCGGGTGCGTGTGTGTGATTTATGCGTCCGTTTGAGTTTTGGTGAGTTTTTTTTGTGAAGTGTAGTGTGGGAAAGGGGCTGGGGGTTGGTAAGTTTTAGGTTTGTTATTATTGTAAACATCTTGTTGGAAGATTAGTATATTATCAGAGAGGTTACTTCGCTACTTACTATCAAAATGCAAATCGTCATGATCACGGTTCAGATTAAATTTTATTTTGGTACATAGCTAAGTAATCAAAACAATTCAAACGAAATTTAGGATGTACCACCACAGAATAACTAATGCTTCTAGACTGCGTCCTTGGATCTACGGTTGTTCAACCAATAAAATACAGGGTGTAAAAAAAAGTACTGCGTTCCTTTAAACCACATGTTCTACTGATGATACTAAACAACTTTCCCAAAGCACAAAATTTTTAGCTCAAAATAAATTTTGCTTGTCCATACAAAACTGCAGATCCCGGAGAGCATCTTTGTATGGAAAAAGCAAATTTTGTTTTCGAGCTAAAATTTTTCTTCTTTGGGAAAGTTGTTTGGTATCATCAGTAGAACATGTGGTTTAAAGAAACGTAGTACTTTTTTTTACACCCTGTATAGGATGTCCAAAAAAAATTAAGTAGGTGGTATCTACCTGTATCTAATCCTAATTTTTTATTAAGTTTTGAACACCTACGCACACTACGCAGGCATTTAAGAAGATAAATGTTTCGCATGGAAACTCAAAAATTAAATTGATTTTAGTTGTTGTTAGTTCCTTTAAAGTATTTCTCAGATGTTTTTGTATTATGAAAAGTAACTTGGGTACCTATCTTGAATAATTCAATCCATTCTTACGACTTTTCTTCATTACAAAATCTACACTTTGTATATCCATGCTTCATTACTCGTAAATCACAAATAAGCTTCTTTCGCGAAATGCCACGGTAAGTAGACAGTCCGCTAAAAAAAACTATAAAAAGCAACAATGGCCCACAATGGTCGTCACCTATAATTTTCTTCTGTGAATTTCACACGCACCACATTAACTACCTATCTCTGCTATCGACGTGAAGTTACTTTTTTAATGGTCTCTTTACCGAGAAACATTATTAACAATTTCAGTGCTTATTATAAGTACAAGGTCATTTTGAGATCTGTGCAGTACAAGTATTTACAAGGGAGTAATGTTTTTTATTTTTCAGGAAAAGTTGTTTAGTTTCATGTGAAGAACACATATTTTACGTAGTTATACTGATTTAACATACATACTTATTTTAAAAATATACAAATAAGCATATTTATCATGAAACATTCTAAACAAAAATTAGAAGAATTTAAAAACAGCTAATCAATTCAACTAACCTAACCTAACCTAACCAAAGTGGTACATTATAAACTTTCTAAGAAATAAAATTAAGGATCCGCTAACTTAACTACTCATCATACTTACTTTTGGTACATCTAGAACTCTATGCGAATCATAAAAAGCGCTCTCAATAAAAAACTAATCACATAATTTCATTTTATTATTACTTATTTCTCCCACCATTAACCCAGTACTCGACACCAACCATGTAATTATTAGCTAAGCTTGCGCATGCACAACTATCACTGCACGAAAATAGATCAAAAACAAAAAAAAACAAGATGGCGGTTTGCACCAACGGTTCTCCCTGGATAATCGCACGCGCACCGCCCTAATAACATACATATCTGTGCGGGGGTTGCCAGCTGTAGAAATCGTAATAATGAATCGAATTATTCATTAGATCACTCAAAAAAAAATACATGAAGGCAATAATATAGAGCCAAATAATAAAAATATAAAATATTTCTGTAGCAGCAATCCTTTTCACACAGAATATCTAATGACATCGGAATTTTAGAAAAATACTCATTATTTATTGAACTTTGCTAGACTCACATTTCATTAAAACGTGAGTCAAACAAAATTGATCACTATAAATACTAAATAAAAACATTTTGGTTGTAATGTTATAAACAAAAAAAAACTAATTACTTATCATAACTTGAATAATATTGTCTGGCAACACCAATTTGTGAGAATTAAGGATTACAATGTAATTTCACATGAAATAACCAGTTGCTAGAATCCTTAGAGAATCTCTATAGAGTACCTATAAATTCCTCAGCTATTACTATAAGGCCCGTATTTATAATCAGCTCTCAAGAGTGACAGCAAGTTTGAGTTCGTATCAGAAATGTCACTTCAGTACAAAACGACCTGTCAAATCCATACTTAATATTGCTCTCACTCTTGAGATCGCTCTATAAATACGGGCCTACGACTTCTTTGGCTGATAATAATCCTAGACGATGCCTTATTTAAATTCTCTTGTCGACTCTCTTGATTCTTTTTCTGCGTAACATTTTATCGATTTTGAATATAATATTGATTTCATTCTTCGAGTTCAGGATGAATGACTTGAAATGTTGAATAGATCGTTAGTTAGTTCTACGATTTCGGAATGCTGCTGCTGATAAGAGCAATTGAAATTGACTCTGCAACATAATGTTTTAATTACTACCTAGGTAGGTGTCTTGTAAACAAAGAAACAACGAGTGGCATACAATCTATCAATAAGTACTTAGGCTCGTATTTATAAAGCGATCTCAAGATTGAGAGCGATATTGAGTGCGGATTTGACGAACGAACGAACTCAAACTCGCTGTCACTCTTGAGAGCTTATTATAAATACGGGCCTTAGAAATTCTCGGAAATGTTTCTTTGGTAAAACAATTTTCGTACTTTCAAAACTTATCATACGTACGAGTACTCTTAATTTTGTATGAAAGAGACACACCGAAATGGTTTTACATAACTGGCATATTGAATATAAAGGTTACGTCCTGAGCAATTTCCCAGCTTTTTGTTTCACCCAAAACACATTAAATATCTCGAGCGTTATTTATTTTTCAATTTCCTGTTGTCAGAGGCTCGTACCTCGTACCCTCTGACGTGATACATTACCATAGCCATGATTACCTGTTGGGTAATGTACCCGCTCCTGTGGGGTACGGGAATGTCCCTTACGGGATAGGCAGAGGTTAAAGGATTGAAAAACTGAACAAAGTTCACCAGGAAATTCTTTCAGGAAATGAAAAATTTTTTTGGCTTTCCCATACAAATTGTTTGATGGCGAAGGTCATTTCGTATGAAAATTAAAATTAAAATCTTTTATTTCAGACCTTTTGATCTTTACAACAACATTTAGCATAAACAGTATTAAGGTATCGCCTTTCAAACTTCTATTTTTTCTATAATCTTCCCCTTCAAAGGTCAATGACCGATAATTCAAAATTGGAACGTTCATAATCCAGAACCTTAAGCGTTCACGGCAGCCCAAGGTTGAGGCAGCTACTATAATCGCCCCAGGGCCAATTAAGGGCCATTTCATTCACAAAACTGCCCCGGCGCCGCCTCACGGGATGAGGTTACCTTCCAAATGGGTAAAGGAGCTTTCACATTCAAAAGGTCAAGGTCATATATATTTTTTATTTATTATAATATTTTGATCTCACGACTGCCGCTTCATAACAGTCTAGCCAAAAAAGAAATAAGAGTCGGAGATATCGTCTGGATGGGCTCTCTCCATTGTCGACTTTCTTTCTATCAATTCCCCCTGATCTAGATCTTGATCATAGCGAACCCCAAACCCATCTCAAAAAAAGAAAGTTAATACCTACTTGAATCTAGCTACATTTTAATTTGTAGAATTTGCTACCATATATTAAAATGTACCTCATTCGTTTTTAAGAGATAATTCCTGCCGTACTAACGTCGAATGGGTTATATTTTAAAACAATACTACAGGTAATAAAACTATCCACATTGTTGTTATTAAGATGATTATTCACTTTACTGATTCAAAAGCCAAGGTCATAATTTTGGAGTCAAGGTCAAGCAAGTGTAAAGTCTCCTCAATCTCCTTTGAATATCCGTAGTATCCCATTAATTTTCCGGCTGTACGATATAATTGCAGCTCTTCGTTCCGACTATTAGAGAACCATTTTGAGTCAGGTTTCAACTGCGTAGAAAGGTTTTGGTTTTAACTTGTTAGGGTTTTTTTTTGTGACAGGTAGTAAATTTAGGCCCGTATTTATAATCAGCACTCAAGAGTGACAGCGAGTTTGAGTTTGAATCAGAAATGTAATTTCAGTACAAAACGGCCTGTCAAATCCACACTTAATATCGCTCTCAGACTTGAGATAGCTTTATAAATACGAGCCTTAGTAGAGTTTAGATTTTAAAGGAGAAAGGTTACGAAGGGTAGGCAAGTTTATTGGAAATTAGTTTTTATTAATATTATTAATATTAATTCAAAATATAGGTTTTTTTTTCTTTCTTTTTTTCTTTTTGTAACAGCGACTGTAAAATGAAAGGTTAAACTTATATTACTGTTATTCTAATATTGGCAATCAATTTTAATAAATAATAAAATAAAACGTTTTTTTATAAAGTTAGAAACTATAAAACCAAGGTTTTTTACTCAACAACTATACTCTACAAATAAAGAAAGATAGTGGTTAAACAGTGGAAGAACGGGCAAAAAAAAACTGTGCGTTTTTAAATAGCAATTTAAAAAAGAAAACTATAACAAATTTATAGGATCCTGGATCTCATATTAATTATATTAAAACTGTTCATAAAGAAAGAAGAAAATTTCATTACGGAAGAGCTTTTAACTTAGAAAACCATCTGTTTTATTCCTTAGTCTTAAGAGGCTACCCTGAGCCAAGTGGCGGCCTCATCAGTCAAAAAATCATAATCCACTGAAAACACAATCAATCGAAAATCCGGTACGGCGAATTGAAGTTAAAGCAAAGAAGATAATTTAGAACATCATAAACTTATGATTCAGTGTTTACAGCAGTTACAGATAGCAAAAGTGCTAAAAGTGGCCGTTTTTCGCAAATTTTCTTTCTGTTACTACCAGGAACTATGAATTTCAAGTTTATGATGTTCTAAATTATCTTCTTTGCTTTAACTTCAATTCGCCGTACCGGATTTTCGATTGATTGTGTTTTCAGTGGATTATGATTTTTTGACTGATGAGGCCGCCACTTGGCTCAGGGTAGCCTCTTAATGAGCTCTACATTATGCTCTTTTTCCTTTGCTCAATTTTCTTGAACTTTTTTAAACGTATTAACACGTTTTGATGACGTATACGTCCAATTTCTAAGACATTAATTGTCAAAATCATAGATCGAAATATAAAAAAAATATTTTCCTGTACAAATTAAGCTAAAATAAATCAATATTTTGATGTGGTATGACAAGACACGTTAACCTAAAATCTCAATAGAAAATTAATATAGGGCGTGCCTATGTTCTTGTAAAATTATTTCACTCTTATAAATATTATATAATTTTATTTCATTTTTACAAATACACGCTTTACAATAAAACACCATTCCTTCCATTCATTATATAACAGAAATTAATTTTCCTAATCAAGGGAAGGCAAACAGACCGCGACCCACATCAAACACCGGAAGATTCATTTTGTTACGATTAATATGTAATGTACCTACTATATAATAGCTAGGTACCCCTTATAAATATCTGTACCAACACCACACAATCATGGCTGTGTGTGATTGAAAAGGTCGTCTTGAGAAGCTTTAGAAAATATATTAGTAGTTTCAATGGTTAGCAAGGGATGACATCAACAAGGGTTGCTAGGCGACCCAACAGTGATAATATTATTAATTTTAAAACTAGGTATCGGTCTTTCGGCCAGTTCTGAGCAAAATAGAGTTAACAACAACTAAAAACTAAACTACCCATATCACGTCATAATCACTACACCGTTGCTAATATAAACTAAGTTTCATCAGTAATGTTTCCATGCAGTGGCGAAATTCCACGAAATATGACCCTAAATGAGTCATTATTGACTAATTGGTATTTATAATTGAAATAGAGCCCAATTACTTGACTAATCGATATCACTCCAATTGATTGCTAATCCACGTCAAGTGCTTAGTAATTAGCGTTTCCTTATGATACTGGATGGTACAATTTAGTCCGTTTTGAAACCGGAGTGGGTAGTTATCTCTATGAAATTGAAAAAAACACTCTATATACATACATAATATCACGCCTGTATCCCTAATGGGGTAGGTAGAGCGTCAATGACCCAAACAATGATCGTTCCGCCACGTCTGACAAGTTTTTGAGGGTTATTTAAGATAGATCTGTATATTGCTGTAGTGACAGGTTGTCAGCCCATCGCCTATGTTCCAATATACTGAAACCCTCTAATCCCTTAGCTGGTTTTTACAGCATGCCCGGGAGGAGATGCAGCTGGCACATTGTATGTTTTTCTATCGCTCCCAGTCCAGCATGGAAGAAAAACACTCTCCAAGATAATTTATTGGTTTGATAAGTATTTGAAAGATAAAGATACTCAGTCCCATATAAAATGACTTGATCAGCTTTTTTTTTCTACTTTTCTAGGAGATAAATTTCTTGGAATGAATGACTTCAACTTCCACTAAAAATCTAATTCAATTTCAGCGTACACACTTTATTTTATAGTATAACACGAGAAGTGACCAATTCTTAAACTTGGTTATAGGTACAGTATTGATGATATATTTTAGATTTATATCATCTACCATTTTATGACAAGAAGCCAGGTTCATGATTCAGACCCTGTATACTAAACAAGTACCAGTATTCAATGAAGTGTGTGAAACCAGGTCATTAACTAGTGCACTTGCCTTGAGCTAGTCTCGCAAAGAAAGTCTGTGGGAAAATGCCTAGCATTCAAATTAATGAGGTATACTATACCTACTTCCATGCTGGACTGGGAGTGATAGAAAAACATAGAATGTGCCAGCTGCATCTCCTCCCGTGCATGCTGTAAAAATCAGCTAAGGGAATCGAGGGTTTCAGTGTATTGCAATTTAGGCGATGGGCTGACAACCTGTCACTATAGCAATATACATAATCACCTGTATAATAAATAACCATCAAAACTTGTCAGACGTGGCGGAATTACCTTTATTTAGGTCGTTTTTGCTCTGCCTACCCCAAGAGGGATAAAGGCGTGATTTTATGTATGTATGTATACTATGTATGTACTATACCTAATGCTTTTATGTATTGAAAATGAATAATAATAATTATTCTACGAATTACCTACTAGCTGTTTTATTCGAACTATAAAGCTTGCAAAGGCAGTACTGGACGGATAGGGTATAATTTAGACAATAGGCTGACAGCCCGTCTCTACAACTACGAACTATTTTTTTTCAAACTCTCACGGTTATCTACATTAAAATGATTTAAAACTGGAAATTTATCGTGGTTTTCCTTTTTTTTATGAGTATCCGACATTTCAACGCAATAAAAAATGGAAAACCACGGTAAATTTCCCGTTTTAAATCATTTTAATTACGAATTATCCATTTTTGAAATATTAATTTTAACTACCCAGCTGGCTGTAGTTGCTCTGTACACTCAGTTAACTATGGAACAGACTCTACTCCATAGTAATACCTACTTAAATTATTTTACGTATGTATAATAATATTGAGTCCATACGCGTAAACATAAAAGCAACCACACTCATTATTATCTTTGAGAAAATAAGGTACAGGTATAAAAAAGGCAGGATGCCAATTTAAAGCCAAAATTTCCGGCTCAAAAATATTAAACGTAGGCTTTTGCAGAGATAAGCTGCCGAAATAAGCCACAGTTGACGAAATGGGACACAAGCAAAAGCAAAAATAACTCTTAAAAAAATTATTAAAATATCACTTTTTTTTTCGTGAAATCTCTAAAATTCCTCGAGTACTTCTCACTTTTTGATGCTACTTTAGAATCTATCATCATTATTTCAGTCCTTGTTTACCCACTGCATGGCATAGGCCTAGCCTTGGCTTGGTTTTCCTGGCAGCCTTAGTTATATCAGCCACCCATCTAGCTACGCGACGCCCAACATTTCTGCGACCTTCTCTTGGCCATTATTCCGTAAGGACTTTACTCCACCGGCCATCACCTCGTCTAACGTGTCCTACCCATCACCTCTTTGTCTAGACAAGACGCCATCCGGCACTTTACATATCTCAGCGTTAGGTTAGATTCCGTGGGTAATAGATGTTTAGGCTCATATTTATAAAGCGATCTCAAGATTGAGAGCAATATTAAGTATGGATTTGACATAACGTTTTGTACTGAAATGACATTTCTGATACGAACTCAAACTCGCTGTCACTCTTGAGAGTTGATTATAAATACGGGCCTTAGTTTCCGAGTTCACATCATATCTTCACTCTCCATCCTATCTCAGCGTGTAAATTCCCTATAATTACACTCTTGTACCATAGATAGACAATAATCACGCGATCTCTACAAGGGAACACGGTGTAAGCATTTCCCATATACATATGTTTTCCCACGGACTTTCTATCACAAACCAGTGCTAAGTGGTTAGCTACAGACTATATAGAGCCAGATAATGACTTGTTTTCTCGTATTGCATTCATTACTCTGTAAAATAAGTAATGCTAATTATGTGCTAACTCAATGTTAGAAGACTTCATGGTCTATTAACTTTTGTATTGACTTTCGAAAGATGTTGTGTCTGATGTCTCTAACAGGAGTTAAAATACAAAATGACTCAAGCTGCTGTCACCATTTTGTATGAGAGGGCCAATCTTTTTTGTTCAGTTTCATGTGTAGGTTCACGCCCTTAAGTTTAGTCAGCTAATATTTTTTTACTCCGCCTGCATAAGGTAAGGTAGTTTTAGTTAAAGATTGATTGAATGATTTGTCCAATAGAGCAAATTGTTGAATGGAGGGCACTGACTGATTTACCTCTTTGATAGAACACAGTGTTTTACCCCAACACCTTGTAAATGCCATCGCTGGACTCACCTTAACTAATACTATTATTAGTTACTACCCTATGATAGGCTACTGCTTTTGTGATTTAGCTCCGGTATCTAGTTTGAGAACAAAGAAGCTTAATAGTCTGTGAAGTTCAGCACATTATTATAAAGGTGCTGTTTTAACTATCTCTAACCTTATATCTTTTCCCATAAAATTACTTTCTTGCTCAATCTATGGTCGTTAACACACATGAAAATTAAAAAAGAAAAAACATAATTATTTTTGCTTAGTGTTAGGAATAAACAATACTAGGGTCATTCTTTGAGAGGTCGAAATTTTCGGTCACACGCTTAATACTCTAATGATATAAAACGCACAGCTTAAAACTCTTTTTTATATGTTTGTTTGTTTAATTGACTACCTAGAATTCCTAATTTCAACATAATATTACAAAATACGTTAAACAAAACTTTAGTTAGAAACCTGAAATCGGGGTCAAAACTAGCGTTCTTCGCGTGTCACACTCTGCTCTTCCGAAATTGAAAAGCTTATAGCAATTTATTTACCTGGACTATGTCGTACTTTTTACCCATGAAAATGATCCTGGAAAACCACAGATTTATTTAAAATAATAAACTACACACATATTTAAACACCAACATTCACAAAACAAGCACTTTGTGTCGGTCACACGTTTTCGAGACTTCTGAGCGCGCGGTTTGAAACGACTCTTACGTCTCAACGAAGCTAACTATGACCAGGAAAACACTCCCGCCATTTGCCAGTCCTGACATGGCATCTGAGGAAAGAGGACTGGTGACTCATCGCAGTTCCCGAAAAAAAATAGAAGGTGCTTAATTTTCGAGACCAACATTTTTCTACCTACGCAGATCACTCAAGTGGACATGTGTAATGTATGATAGAATAACACTTTGAATCTGTTATTACTATTATTAACTCGTAAATATAACCGAGATTTTAGATTAATTTAAAAAAAAAGAAATTATTGCATAGTTTAGAGAGAAATTGCGAAAATACCCTAAATTCGGTCACTTGGGTGGCGTGATTTGGGTGGCGTTTTGTCCACCAAAGCGACATTTCACACCACTCAAGTGACTTATCTTATGCCTTAAACAAAATTCATATGAATACCGCGTTCTTATTGTAAAGTAATTAATGTAAAACATTATTTATGAAGCGTATAGTGATAATCTTGTCTAATAGCTCGTTTATTATGACTTTTCGTTTTAAGGAGAACATTTTTGTCTTGGCAAACAGCTGACTGATAATCCTTCGCCCTGGAACTTCTTCCTTGGCGGAAATCTCCTTCGGACATACTCAGGCTCCCTGGAGAGGCAATCCACGCGGCCTGCAACTACAGGCCGGTCCCTGGGTTCTTCTTTAGCTATCCTCCGCGGTCAAGCCCACCGGGTGAGACCCCATGGCAAGTCGTGCAATGAACTGGTCGATGTTCTCCCACTCGAGATCTCGGTGAAGCACATCGTTTCTCATATATATTGGAGTCTTTATTGCCGATCGGACAGTTAAGTTTTCCTGGGCTCTGATCTTCTTTTTCAACAAGTTGCACGCGAGAGCGTACCAAGCGGGCGCCGCGTACGTCAGCCTTGCGCGCAAGTACGTTTTGTAGATGTTGAGCTTGGTTTTCGTGGGCAGTTTGCTATCTTGCCGCAGTTTGGCTCGGGCTGCCTTGACTTGTCCCACCGCGTTCGTGTTTTTTCATGGTGAGGTTCCTGTCTATGGTTATACCGAGATTTTTGACAGGGCTTTTGAACTCCTGTCCATGGATGCGAAGTGGGGATGGTAAGTGGCATCTTCCTATGATTAGAGCCTGTGTCTTGGCAACGTTTGCTTTCACGCGCCAATGGCTCAACCAGCCTGGGAGCGCGTCGACCGTCGGCTGCATTTTCTTGGCTGCATGCTGTGGTTTGTAGGATGCTGAGATGAAGGCCGCATCGTCAGCGAATAGAGCCAATTAAACGTCACCCACTCTGGGTATGTCGTCCGTGGTGATGGAATAACACGCCGGGGAGACACAGCCAGCTCCCTTGAGGGACTCCCGCTTCGATGGGGTGTTCAGTGGATCTGACACCTTCGACGGCCACGTGGAAGTTTCTGTCTCTGAGGAATGACTCGATGGTCTTGACGATCCTTCTGGGTGTTGAGGTTTTCGACAGTTTGTAGACGAGTCCGTCGTGCCACACCCTGTCGAATGCCTTTTCCATGTCAATTATTACGAACACCGAGTCTTCATCTTTTTCATCCTCGTAGCAATGTCATGGTTCACTCTAGCAGGTTAGAGAGTTGTGGAATGCTCTAAGCTAAGCGAAACCCGAACTGTTCTGGTCTTGGGTGAGGCAGGATAAACTTCTCAAACACTTTGGAGAGCGTTGGGAGCAATAAGATGGGCTGATAACTCTCCGGGTTGGCCAAGTTCTTGTCTGGCATCGGAAGCACAATGATTTTTGCGCTTTTCCATGGTGTGTGGAAATGACCAGTTCTGAGGATTCCGTTGAAGACTTGGGTGATTGCTTAAACGGTCTTCTTGGGTAGATTTCCCCCAACTCATGTTCGATTCAGTTGGTGGTTGAGATGGTTCTTTAATGGAGGGAATCTGGTGAAGAACTTTCTGGTGCGCTCTTTTCCTCTAGCAGGTCTCGCAAGTGTTGTGGGAGTAGTGGCTGCATTTTGTTCTTGGCTTGAACATCCTTGAGCTTTCTCCAATCACCACAAAATGGTGTGGTGATTTTAGTGGTAGCTTGGTCGATTTCTCCAGGGGTCGATACGGGATGGTCCAGTTGGAAGGTTTCCATTTAACGGTAATAATTGCAGAAATTGCGACTATGCCTTGAAGGGTTTTTCCGTTCCGTTTACTTATTATAACTTAAGAGATTTCAGGATAAGATTTGCAGTTCGCATTTAAGTTTTTGAAGTAAACAAACTGTTATAATATCATTAAAAGTAATTAAAAAGGATATTAAACTCATGCTGACGGTGGTAATCTTTCACTTTTTCCTCATAATAATAACAAGGTCACTCGAGTGGCACAATATGTCACGTTTGGTGGCATCGAAAATTTCGAAAATTAATTCTGTTGTAACCTGTGGTTAGATATGAGTAATTTTTTGTAATTAAACTTTTATTGATCTCTTTATTATTCTCCAATATAAAAAAATGGCAAAAACGCACAAAAAAAATTCGCCACTAAAGTGACCCGAAGAATCATTTCTGAAGAACGACCCACTTTACCAAGGGTGTATATAAAACAGTCATACTTTTCTTAAGGCTCCTACACACTAGGCCGGCGGCCGTTTTTCAAAGCGAGCCGCCGTGCTTCACTTGCCGCGTGGGGGCCGGCCTAGTGTGTAAGAGCCTTTAAAGATTTTTTTTTTATGTAGATGTTTTTATCTCATAATAATAAACTTGATTAGGTATTAACTTGAATTTTGTAGAGACATACCTAACAGCTTCATTGACGCAAAGTTGTGTCATAGTCATAGTTATATTTTTTCAATTTTTTTTTTATGAAATTTAATACTATTACGCGCTTGCAAGACAGTTACTCATAAAGAAGCATAGTATACCTTGACACGTCATAATTTCTAAAAGTTCTTCTTTCATAGCGGCTGCAGGCAAATATTTTGTCATGTCTTTGGAGTAAAGCACTAATACTTATACTTTTCCTAGATTAAATACACAGGAACAGCGTGTTTTAGGTGGCATACAATACAGACAAACCAATGTATAATGGCGTTAAGTTTTTTTTTATTGGTGTTATGAAAATATTCAAAAACAAACAAGATTTTAGACTTTCTGATTGCAATTTCTTTTTCTTTTTTTCAAAACGATGGCATAAAAACAAAACCTTATGAATGCGTTCTTTACACTTCATAAAAATTAAAAAAAAAAACAGTTTGATTGGTCAATTTTTGCAATGGTATCTTTTGTATTTTTACATTCAAAATCTAGTTAATAAAACATTCAAAGAAAAATAAATGGAGAGTTATTTGTGACTTGTAAAATCCTTAATGTGTGACTGACCTAAGAAAGGTGGCTTTTTTTGTGAAGTAAAGAGCTTTTACTGCTTTTACGTCAACAGACTGCGACCCCTTTTGACCCCTAATAGGAGGATAAAAAAAGTCAGTGACTTTATTATTACGTTCATTCATGTCAGTACGTAAACCTCAACTTTGTGTGTTCCACTCTGAGGGAAATACGACAACGTGGAAAGATGTTTTTTTTTATAAATCGCTGACTTTACCTGTACATACATAAGTACTTCAAGGAAAAACTTTTGCAGCTAAAACATTAAGTATTTCCATTTTATTTGAGAGTCTTGTGAGCTCTTTATTTAATTCTTAGGAGAGCCTCAAAAAGAAAACTACGAACCATTCAGTAAAACGGTGTAGGTATTTTAACGAGTATTTTAATCCATTTTATTCCTTACTTATTTGGTATAAATATTTTACAGTAACAAAACACTTAAGCAAACTTTACCACAACGTCTTCATAAACTTTAGTTCTGCGGCTAACCAAATAATAAATCCAGGGTGCTCCTGACGTAAACAAATGCGCACCGTCTACCTCGGAGACAGGAATGCGACAGACTTCATTTTCAGAAACATCCCGTATAGTAGGAAATCCTCTGCGAAATATTGCGCGGCGCTAAGAGAATGTGCTTCATACTGGGCTCTCCAGATCTTCCGATTCGATCCATCCTATCCAATGAAAACGGACAATAATATTTTTTATTAGCAATGGGTTTGCTCTTACTTTAGACAAGGTCATGGATAACAGTGACAGAGACGACGATGGTTAAAGCTCATCCAGAATATGCCTGTTATGTATTTTAAATTTATCATAAAGTTCTACGCTATGATTTTTCTATCATTGGTTAAAAAATTTGTTCCTTCACACCTATCTTTACTTGAACTATAAAAGGGCATGGTATTCGTCGACGAAATTAAAAATTGTCTCTCACTTCCCAGTAAATATATCCAATAAAATGTTGATCTTATCGGTTGTTGTGCATTCCACAACAACAATTTCAATAATTCGAAAAAGTAGCGTGACAGCCAAATTAATTTAGTATTCGATACAATCTGCCTCAACAAAACAGCGACGAATGTATTAATAATGACGAAAATACACAAGGAACTATTCAAAAACATTGCTTTGCGTGTTTGAGAATAATCAAAAATTTGTATTCTTTAGTATTACAAAGCCGCCGATGAAAATCACTATCGTTAATTTGTGAATGAATTGAGTATCGTCATGTTAGTTTATATTGCTACTAATTTACTCAATACATTTTCATTGTTCATTAACAATACTAGGCTTTCCATCGTTTTTATTGCTATATAGGCAATTTAACGTCGAAAAGTAATGGCTGCAATTGATACGTCGCTTCATTTATAAGCGTCATCGAACTGAGAATGAAATGGCTCTGAACCTAGTGAGGTGGGTTGGGTATCAAATGTCTAAATAGACGTGTTTTTGGTTGTTACCATACATTTATAGTAAAATCAGCTGCGATATTTTGCGGATTTCAAAGAAGTTGTAAAAATGCTTACTGTCCTCACCTTATTAATAATTCTTATTATTTATAAGGTGAGGACAAGGGTAGGTAGGTATTACTGTGTGAGACTGATATGCTTCTTTAATAATCATGTGATAAAAATAGCTTATGTAGACCATGACTATCGAAGTAGTTATAACATCTTCTTTGTAACAGTTTTTTTTTAGTTCATCCGCTATAGGATAGGCAAGGGATCTATAATCCAATACAGCCTCGTCAGGGTTTCTTTTCTTCTTCAAAAATGTAGTAATTGTTAAGGCATAAGCCAAGTCTTCAGAATAGTTACAAGATGACTCAACCAACACAAGTACCATGTATCAAGTACATGTACCAGTCAAAATGTACCTAAACTTATTTAAAGTACCTGCAGATTACGAATTAGATTCTGATCCCTTGAGCAAATCTAATAAATTCTGCAAATGAAACCGTTATACAGAAAGCTTTTAAATAAAATTGAGCAAAACAACATCACATCAACTTATTTAGGCAAAAGTCCCATTAGACGTTAATTCAGACAATTTTATGCGGAACCTTACCACTTAAGATGTCTTTACCTGCACCCTGTTATCGACCTACTGATAAATGTGGGGAACTCCATACCTGTGGTGTGGTGTTAATACTCACACATAAATACACATATTATACAGAGTGATGAAATATGGCTGTAACCTTTTGGTCTTCTCTTTTATTCGCTGAGTCTGCTCGAGTAAGGGCTAATGTGAAATAATTTTTTTGTTTTTTTTTAAGTAAGTGACCCCGAGAATAATAAAATAATACTCCCTTCATTGTTTGTAGAAGTGTTCAATTTTCGCTAAGAACTTACTACCTAACTTAATTAATTATTTAATCACTTATCTTCAATATTGCAAAGAAATAAAATATTACCATAAAAAACAATCTGAAAGAAATCACTTTGCACTCATTTACATAATTTTATTCAAAAAAGTGCTAAGAAAGTAATAACAAGACAGAACAATTTAAAGGTGATTATTTTTCGTAATATTTCACCTGTTTTTCTTGATTTTTCGATCATCACCGTTATACTACCTTGAGATACTAAACTAGGCTAATTAAATACTGATTTTAAAAAGGTCCAGCGCCAAAAGTTTTGTTAAGTCTGTTACTCTGGTAAAAGTTTTACTTAATGAATTCCGCTTAACTTAATCTAAGTTACTGAAGTAAGTCTGCCTGACTTTACCTGAAAAAAAAAATCTCTTCCTATAATTTAGTTCATTACAATGAAGTATTTTGTTACACCTTGTATATGTCAGCGTAAAATTGTAACAACTGTTAGTTTATGAACTTACTCGTCAGTTTATAAACTATCGGTAGGTTAGGTTAGGTTACATTATAAATTTCCTAAGATAGATTATAATCTAACGATTTATGCAATATTACGGTGACATATGTAATTCTACTATTCTAGATATAGTAAAATATTTTTCATGTATTCGTCTCGCGCTGTTATTACAGTACCCTTTTCACCTCTCCAGGTCTCTTGTAAAATATAATAATTTGTTTTAAAACCTACTTAGCGCCCTTCTACATAAATATTGAAGTATAACTTGACTTTGTAAGTCCCTAAACTGAGTAAAACACACTTAAATATTATTGCGAAATAGCACACGAAAATAAACCTTATGTCTGAAGTTCTCTTGGCCTTACAATGTATGAGTATAATAGGGAGTGTTCCGAGTTTATCTGTATGTTTTATGTGTGAGTAATAAAGTCCGAATTGTTGATAAGGCTGCAATCTCTAAGATGGCGTTTAAGGTATGTTTGTAGCTGCTACTATACGATGTAACGTCGTACAGTCTGTTGTATATCGTGGGCGCTCTTCGGCAAAATCCATTAGTGATATGACAGACTTGTAGACTGAAAATAGATAGATAAAGCATTTATTCGGTACCATAGTTGTTACAATTAGACGACTTAAAAACTAAATAACCTAATAGCCACTTACTCGATACCGAAAAGTACTGGCTGAAAAGAAGAACTGGCTAATCTTAAATGGCTTATCTGTTAGCCATTAAAGATTTATCTGGTTGTAAGAAGTACTGGCTGGAAGAAATTTGTTAAAACATAAATAAATAACTTGTGAAAATTAAACTGTTAACTTCGATACCTACAAAAATATTGACAACTGACCAACAGCGATAAACGGTAAAGCAGCTAAAATGTTAAATGACAAAGGAATCAAAAATCATTTCTTTTTTAATATTTGCCGAAAATAAATTTAATATACTGAGGCACTAATTTGGCGTTCCTCACAGAAATAAACTAAATTTCTAGGGGCATAAAAAAAAATACAGGCGATTACGTAAAATCGTTTTATAAATCGCTACCAATTCTAGGAGTTTTATAACACGTTCCGTATTACGATTCACTGGATGGACACATTAAAAAGAATATCATTTCACTAATGGGCCGTTTCTATTTGTTCGTAGGTGTATAGAACACGTGCTGAAAAGGTTATGAATAAGAGTTACTGTTGTAAGAGTGCCCTTTTATTATGTTGGTGTTGAAGTAAAATATTATATACCTAAGGCAATAAAGTCATGAGGACAAGTCAATCAAAGGTAAATGGAGATCCAAAGTCTTCAATTCCTGCTTTAAGAGTTGTAACACGTTAAAGACTTTTCATATATACATACATACATAAAATCACGCCTTTATCCCTAATAGGGTAGACAGAGCAAAAACGAGCTAAACATAGGATGTTCCGCCACGTCTGACTAGTTTCGAGGGCTTATACAGATGATGATTATGTATGTTGCTATAGTGACGGGTTGTCAGCTCATCGCCTATATTGAGTAATACACTGAAACCCTCGATTCCCTTAGCTGATTTTTACAGCATGCCCGGGAGGAGATGCAGCTGGCACATTCTATGTTTTTCTATCACTCCCAGTCCAGCATGGAAGTCTTTTCAATTTTAAAGTATTTTACAGTTACGTCATTTCTACATCATAAACTTTTCAATTTACTTTTATCAAGCATTAAATGATTGAAAGATACTTACTGATTTCATATTGAGGATAATAGTCCAAAACTCGTCAGTTTACCTGCTGTGTAAGTATAATTGAAACAGAGTATTTCAACTTGTCATTACCCTGTTGTCAGCACATTTTGATGAAATGAAGGTGAGCATAAAACTTTCCAGAATTTTTTATTAGCAATGGGTTTGCTCTTACTTTAGACAAGGTCATGGATAACAGTGACAGAGACGACGATGGTTAAAGCTCATCCAGAATATGCCTGTTATGTATTTTAAATTTATCATAAAGTTCTACGCTATGATTTTTCTATCATTGGTTAAAAAATTTGTTCCTTCACACCTATCTTTACTTGAACTATAAAAGGGCATGGTATTCGTCGACGAAATTAAAAATTGTCTCTCACTTCCCAGTAAATATATCCAATAAAATGTTGATCTTATCGGTTGTTGTGCATTCCACAACAACAATTTCAATAATTCGAAAAAGTAGCGTGACAGCCAAATTAATTTAGTATTCGATACAATCTGCCTCAACAAAACAGCGACGAATGTATTAATAATGACGAAAATACACAAGGAACTATTCAAAAACATTGCTTTGCGTGTTTGAGAATAATCAAAAATTTGTATTCTTTAGTATTACAAAGCCGCCGATGAAAATCACTATCGTTAATTTGTGAATGAATTGAGTATCGTCATGTTAGTTTATATTGCTACTAATTTACTCAATACATTTTCATTGTTCATTAACAATACTAGGCTTTCCATCGTTTTTATTGCTATATAGGCAATTTAACGTCGAAAAGTAATGGCTGCAATTGATACGTCGCTTCATTTATAAGCGTCATCGAACTGAGAATGAAATGGCTCTGAACCTAGTGAGGTGGGTTGGGTATCAAATGTCTAAATAGACGTGTTTTTGGTTGTTACCATACATTTATAGTAAAATCAGCTGCGATATTTTGCGGATTTCAAAGAAGTTGTAAAAATGCTTACTGTCCTCACCTTATTAATAATTCTTATTATTTATAAGGTGAGGACAAGGGTAGGTAGGTATTACTGTGTGAGACTGATATGCTTCTTTAATAATCATGTGATAAAAATAGCTTATGTAGACCATGACTATCGAAGTAGTTATAACATCTTCTTTGTAACAGTTTTTTTTTAGTTCATCCGCTATAGGATAGGCAAGGGATCTATAATCCAATACAGCCTCGTCAGGGTTTCTTTTCTTCTTCAAAAATGTAGTAATTGTTAAGGCATAAGCCAAGTCTTCAGAATAGTTACAAGATGACTCAACCAACACAAGTACCATGTATCAAGTACATGTACCAGTCAAAATGTACCTAAACTTATTTAAAGTACCTGCAGATTACGAATTAGATTCTGATCCCTTGAGCAAATCTAATAAATTCTGCAAATGAAACCGTTATACAGAAAGC